>WEIT01038098.1:70351-117268 GCA_013389985.1 Dryoscopus gambensis
CAGGTTGATAAGAGGGAAAAAAGTATTGATTTTTCTCTCCCACATTCCTTATGGTTTCTATAAGGTCAGCGATAGCCTTTGGTTGTAATGCTACAAGGCTTTTGTACCAGTATTGACTGCACCTCTTTATTTCCTAAACAGATGCAAACTCACACTGATTTAATGTGTATGGTCCACAAAGCACTGTATTAAAAAAAAGATTACTGAGCTGCCCAGTAGAACCCTTGAAATCTGCTACGTGTCGGAAGTAAACGTGCCCATGCAACTTTAACTCAATCCCTTCATGCACAGGCATTATAATACACACCTTAACTTCAGGACTGTTTGATATTTTTTGCACAGGATTTCTGCCTCATTCACTCAGCAGAATTAAAAATGATTACTTATGAGTTACTTTAACAGCATTTCCTGATATATGTTCTTGCTTAATGTGCTTTTCAAACTGTGCTGTCTTACCACATTTCACTTTGTGAGTAAAAAAGAACTATAGTAAAACTGCCATCNTATTCAATGATACCTGTGGTGCATAGCCAGCAAATACGTCTTTTATCACTCAGGTTGATAAGAGGGAAAAAAGTATTGATTTTTCTCTCCCACATTCCTTATGGTTTCTATAAGGTCAGCGATAGCCTTTGGTTGTAATGCTACAAGGCTTTTGTACCAGTATTGACTGCACCTCTTTATTTCCTAAACAGATGCAAACTCACACTGATTTAATGTGTATGGTCCACAAAGCACTGTATTAAAAAAAAGATTACTGAGCTGCCCAGTAGAACCCTTGAAATCTGCTACGTGTCGGAAGTAAACGTGCCCATGCAACTTTAACTCAATCCCTTCATGCACAGGCATTATAATACACACCTTAACTTCAGGACTGTTTGATATTTTTTGCACAGGATTTCTGCCTCATTCACTCAGCAGAATTAAAAATGATTACTTATGAGTTACTTTAACAGCATTTCCTGATATATGTTCTTGCTTAATGTGCTTTTCAAACTGTGCTGTCTTACCACATTTCACTTTGTGAGTAAAAAAGAACTATAGTAAAACTGCCATCTTGATACCACTGCCTGATCTGACTTAAAGGACTGAACCCATCAAGAATTCTTTTCCCTTTTGCTGTTTTAAGGGTGGGATTAGTTCGTGGCAGGGGTTTGCTGAATTGGTATTACTCCTCTACAAGGCAGGTGGTGTGGCAGGGAATTTAGGGGATTGCATACTATGAAGACCAGCAATCTATCATGTGAAAGCTCAAACATTCAAAAATTTATTCTTGGTGTTTATTAATTTAACTCTCACAACTTGTCATAGCCATTTAATTTCTTTGGCATTTGGGATTTTTTTGGTTTTGATTTTGCCTTTCAATTGTGCCTGCATTACATATGTACATTATTTATGTGTTCAGCTTCTATCTCTGGATTTGACACCTCTATATACTAATGGCTAGAAATGTGACAGTGCTTATGATTTTTCAGTGGATGTTAAAGGAACAGCGGCTATTAGAGCTAGTGGATGCCAATTCTATTAGAAATCATTACACCAAAATATTTCAAATAATATGTTTGTTTCAAATAATCGTCAACAAAGCTTATGTCAGCAATGTAAGTATTTGCAGTGCTTACATAGTCTAAGCATTTGAAAACAAGTAAATTGAAAACCTACATATTCTATACAACTTACATAGATCCAATAAGACAGCAGTCACAAGTTAATGAGCATTTTACTAGTGATAATAATGAAATCAAAGTCTGCACATGTCAAGAAAATATATTTCATTGCTATCTACAACAACCTTACATTGTTTTTTATTTTTTTACATTTTTAATGCAACTTTTATCTGTTCTTTTTAATAGAAGGCTTCCAGAGATGATTGCCACTTGTGAAATAACAGTATTTTGTTGAAGAGGTAATAAAGACATAGCTTAATAAGACTTTAGCACCTTTATGCTGTATTTCTGTTGTGTAATATAGTTTTAATTTCAAATGAATCTGTCCAAATCCCAATTTTGGTATTCCTTTGGAAAACTCTTAAAAGCATGTAAGTTTCTATTTAGTCATCTACATCCATCTTAAAAGCCTGCTGGGATCATAGCCCAAACTCCAGTGAGGATGACTTCCTTGACCACACTTGCAGTCTCAATTTTGACTTTCTCACAGCCACTTCCTAGCCTTGCACACAGCATACTGAGACACGTCCAAAGTCATGTCATCGAAGTTAGAAACGAAAAACTATTTCCAAAGACAGTCAAACTTGATAACAGCCCTGCTCTCTGCTGGCTGACCACTCATGCTGTGACCAAAAGTAACAATTGGTGAGTAAAGCAATCTTGAACCTGTACTGAAACAGGCTTGGGAATACCAGCGTTTTCCACAATTCTGAACTGGACACATATTACAAACTCCAGTAATTCGATTTAGCAACTAAATCCTTTCTGAGAAGGTAAGCAGAACAACTTTCTTTCAAAAATGCTAGTTTTGCAAAGCAGGTCTGGTCTGTGTTACCTAATAAAGGGCTATTTTAAAGTGAAATTAAACTGTGTTAAAATTAAACTGTGTTAAAATTAAACTGTGTTACTGGAGCTCTTAGCAGTAGAAAGAACTCATCTGTGGTTGATTTCTGAAAAAAATCCCCACAGTACCTAATCTGACTCTGCCTAGGGGAAGACAGGACCCACTCCTCTTGAGAGAAGGCTCAAAATTATGGAGTCTTCAGGCATTGCTGGCCCACCTTTGTCAGAAGCCTACAGGCCAGAAGCTTTTAAACCCTGGCAGTCAGATTTTTCTATTCAACATCAGGTGCCTGCTGTGGGAGATTTGGCCTGTGACCTAAAGGTGACGGCTCATGTCAAGAGCATGGCTCGAGAAACATAAGCTGTAAATATGAAATCCAAATTTGGAATCTGCAGCTTTTGATAAAGAATTTATTTATGAATGAGGCTGTCCATCTGACAGGAGTAAAACCAATAAACATAGCAATAAACATAGCCAACAGTCTTCCAATTTAAAAGCATTTTGTAGCATTGATCTACACATTTACTCAAGAACTATAAACCTGAAATATCAATACAAACACTGCAGTAAATCACAAAAACTTGCATTTGGGCCAATAGAACATGTTTACGAGAACAATGTGAAATGATTCCAAGGCATGTCAAATTATTATCTTACCTGCTGCAGATGATGGAGGGGCTGATAACAGGGTCTGACAGGCTTGGTGCACTCTGAGTAGAAGTTAAGACTTTGTGTGGCTTTAAGCCCTGCTTGGTGTCAGTATCTGTAGACTCTGGAAATGACACAGAAGATGTTTTTCCAGTAGGACTTGTGGCAGGGGTCCCCTGAATCGGTGAATGGCACGGGGAGGTGAGAGGTGAAATATTTGGTGGGATACCTGACCAAGGACAAGAAGAGTCTTGTCAATTAAAAGAAGTGGCAGAGGGCTGTACCTGTTCACTGTGCAGACATACTCCTCTTGAGATGTGCCAACATAGTCTCCAAAACCAAAGTAAATAACAGAATACCCTTCTCCACTCTGAGCCAAGGCCAGGGCTGTTGCAGAGTGATGAACTTCCATACGATCAGCCACTTTTACCTGCTGAAGATCTGGCTCGAAACACAAAGCATATTTTCCCTATTGAGCAGGATGCACTAAATGGACAGGCATGAAATGAAAGACAAGTTTGTGGCATGACTGTTGGTACCAACATGTTCTAGTGATGGAGACACACAACCCCAAACAGGCAGCTCCCAGACTGCCTGTCACCATCTGTAATGCAGGAACAAGGAAGGCTTACACAGAAAATTTCTTGCATTCCCAGAAAATTTGGGTTTCTCCATGTTTGAAGACTAGCAATAAATCAAAAAGAGCAATTTTTAGTAGTCACACATTTTACAAAATACTGTGCTTCTGGTGCCATTTCTGCATTCCTCAAAGATTTTGGCCTTGATCTTCAGCTTGAGTTTATTTTTCAATGCCTCTTGCTCACTAAGGTAGACTTGCAACCATTACCTGCAGCACACGGTACTGTACACCTGAGCTAGAGTATAGAAATTGCCAATATCCGCATGTGCAACCCTAGCAAGATGTAGTTGTCTCTGTCCCTTATTCCATCTAAGCACCACTGCCAAGATGAAATGCATCAGCCAGTCCAGTGTTTAAACAAAGTGCTGCCTTCTCTTGGAATCCACTTCACAATTCCTAGTCTCAGACAAAATGATCCGACTCAAAGTGCAGAGGAGCAAACAATCTATCTTAAAAGGAAACGCACGGAAATTGAGTTACCTCCTGTTCTGAAGTTTGTAGGAACTCAGCCCCGGTTAATTTACCACATTCATCTTCAAAGCCAAAGGATATCAAGGCCTTAGGAACTTGAACTGGTTTTATGTTTGAATTGTGCCCTCTCTCTAAATGCATTCCAGACACGAAAATCTTCTTAAAATAAGGCAATATGTTGATCTAAGTTTATGAAATATCAACCTTGCAGGATACACATGTACAGTTCCAGTGTTTTTTCCCTGATAGCAACTTACTATGATAGGAGGCTAAAATATGATTTACTGTTGACAATCCAAGAGTTAAAAAAAAAATCTGATAGTTACTGTGCTGCAATTTGGAGATATTCAGCATCTCAGTTTTGATTAAGGGTATTTCTTCAGCAAAGGTGGTATGTATTTAGTGTCTTAATTCAATGATTGCAAGTAGGATATAATGCTAGTCTTGAGATCAGAAAACTACAGCCTTCAGAGCAATTAAAATGTTATCAGATGGCCATGACATAGGAAAATTGCTTTAAAATACAGAACATGTTTCACATTCATGAATTCATTGAGATATCACCTTTCCATCCAACAAAAATACGTCTTTAAAAACATTTCACAGTCTGTTAGTTGCACAGGGGTTTGACTTGGATTATTATCTTTCTTTGACCTATATGTTACCAAGTAATATTCATAACTCTTAGAGGATGCAGTACATATGGTCATCTTATAACAATTTGAAACAAGTCCTGAGAATTTAAACAGCACTTTTCACACTAATGTCTCTAATCACAGCAGGCTTTCTACTGCTAGTAGGGCTCCAATCTCTTGAAATAATTTTTGTTGTGTGTGTTTTTGTTTTTTTTCCTTTAAGAGAGTAATTTACCAGGGAAGGTAACCACAAATAAATAAATTTACCAGAAAAAAGCAAACCTTTTTTCAGTAATCCAACATTCAGCCATTTACTGGCAAAAGTGAGAGAAAATGTGTCTTGCTACAGCAAGGATTTTTTTAACAATCAAGAGACAAGAAGAATAAAAATACAAAGGAAATTTTTTAAGTACGTCCATGCACTTAGATCCTCCAGAACTTCTTCAAATGTGCCATGTTGAAGATATAAAACAGTGACTTCAATGTGATGTGAAATTACATATGAAAACACTTGAGTTTTTGCCAAAATAGGTAGAACTAGCAGTATGTTAAAATGTGAATGTTTTCATGCATAATTAAAGACACATTTTATAGATTAACATATTTACAGATTTAGCTAGATCAGCTTCTACTAATAATTATTGTATATTGCCAATGGAGCTAAGACATAAAAGTCTAAATTGTATTAAGTAGTGCAAATTGAAACAAATATTTAGTTGGAGAATGAAAACAAATCATAACTAAAAATGCATGATTATAAACAGTCTAAAATATTGTAATATCAATTTTCTACATAAAACACCGATGCAAAATTTTTACTCCTCTCCATCAGCATCCTTGGAATTGCTCATAATGGAGTAGAGATCTCCCTTCATCATGGGGGAGTTCATGTATTTGGACAACAGAGATGACTATTAGCACTCTGAAAGCAGGAATTGCTAAATGTAAAACTGACTGATGAACTTGGTGTTATTTTCCAAGTACAAGATATATACCCACTCCTCTCCCTTTCAGTTTATTGGGATAGTCTCTGAAAATCACAAGTCAAATGTTTATTTTGTTCTAAAGTGAATTCCTGGATGCTTGGTATTATGTCTCTATTATTTTCCAGTTAAATTTTATTCATTTGCCTATGTGGCTATTACCTTTTAAGACAATACTGTGCAACTTAATCTTCACTGTGGTAAAACAAAGCAGCTTTGTGCAAGAGAAGATCTTTTGTATGGTTCTCTTCAGTTTGAAAAGGTGATGTGATGTGACAGCACTAGAAATGCAAAATAATTGTGCAGCCATATCTTCAAACCCATCTCCAAGTTGGGATTCTCCCACTATTCCAATGTCAGGCCTCAGGCATCTATCAATTTCTATATGATAGCTGGGTCACCAGGATCTCTGAGTAATATCTCAATAGTATTTTTGTTTGGATAAAAAGCAGGCTGGTACAAAAAAGGAAGGCCTTGTGATAATTTTGAATTGTGAGTTGAAGCACAGGTAAACAGCATGTTATACTGCATTTGTAGAGAGAGGAGAACCATGTTATTGAGGATTAAGGCTGCTTCATGGCTGTCATATTATACATTTCATTATCAATTCCAAAGTCACCTTCTTAATTTCTTTCAGGAAAGAAATATAGGGGTACTGTTTTTTTTAAAGGCTCAAAAAGCTGAGTGAAAACCCCCATATTTCTCATCCCTAAAAATCAGTAAGAATGACCTGTACTTTCTCAAAAGTGAATATACAGAGACAGACCTCTGAGTTACAAAGGTTTTTTCTTGGATATGTTTGCGTAAGACAAGGCAATTGCTGCTTCCAGCTCAAAATGGATTTATGTAGGTTGTGCTTTAGGAAATCTCCATCAAGCAATATGCACAGACAGCTAATGTCACAAATGTTATGCAAAACACCCTGTTCTCAGCCCTGCTATAGTCAAGGGAATAACAAAGATATGAATCACAATTTAGTATTGCATTTGCTGCATCATGTCATGGCTAACTTCTATAAATCAAAAGAGTCAACACATTTACAAAGGGCATGGCTATGAGCTATAGTATTTTAAGCCACTGCGTTGTTTTTTTTTTTTTTTAATAAAAGAAATAACTATATTATATTGATGGAAAAATAAGAAAAGCAGCAGGGTGGACAGAGAACAAAAGCAGATGCACCAGCTTGTCACGGGGAGAAGTTAAGCACGGCTAACAGAGCTCGGGATGCCCACTCACCTTGCCGGCTCTGCCTTTTGGCATTCAGGTGGTTGGTAGAGGACACAGCGTAGGAGGTGGAGAAGGACCTGCTCTTTGTGATTGTCATCAGAATGGAGCTGTTCCAGGAGTCAGAGCTGCAAAACCAGGGCACAAACAAACAACATTCAGCATGGGAAAAAGCCTCAATGGCAGACCTTAAGAAGTTAGGAGCTGCAGCAAGAAGTATGTGATATTCAGCAGAAAATCTGATGAGGAAAATGACATCTATGGGTTGGCTGAACTGGTGTTTGTGAGGCACTCAGTACCGTGTTCAGCAAAAATATTTACAACGCAGACAGTCCAAAGCTGGACTTGCCTCAGTGCTGAGGCCTACTCGCCTTATTTATACAAAGATGCCTTCATTATATTGTTCTGACAGTACGAAGAGGCTCACAAGATGACTTGAAATAAGTTAAATTTATGCTCTCTTCTAACACCTCCTTAAAAGAACCAGAAGTGACACAAGTTCTCAGAAGAACTGGAAACCCAATCTTCTCTGCTGCTGGTGCCACGGCAGATACACAACAACCCTTGGGGCACTGGAGGAACTCTTCAGGAGTCTGGGGAGGACTGGAAGCATCCTGCATGGGATGAGTTAATGGTGTGCTCCTTCATGCCCTAGCCAGGTGAAATGCCTGCTGCATCCCCCCCAAAAAAATCCCACTGACAGACCCTGGAGATATTGGTGCAAGAGAAACATACTGAAGGAATCCAGGTGCATGTGTCCATGTGTGGGGGGGAACAAATGTTAGTCTCCTACAGCAGCATGGTTTTATGCTTTCAGTCTTTGGGTTGTAATTGTACGCCAGAAGATGGCAAAATCTTCTGTACAGCAAGAAAACTGTATTTATACTCGTTTTCCTGAATGACACCCATCAAATGTCAGCTTCTTGCAGAGATGCAACACTGGGTCTTATCAAGGCCTGTAAGCTCTCTGGACAGGTCTGCCAGGCATCTCAGGCTCCACATTCCTCCTCACAGCCTCACATCCAAGTGATGAGGTGACACTTAAGGCCGAAGACAGACTTTTAAAGTAGCATAGCTCCAGCTGACCTTGAAAAAAATGAACTTGAAAGAGAAAAAAAAGCATTCTGAAAGAAAAAAGCATGTGACACTGTGTTACCTCTATAAACATCTTGTTTTGGAATAGTAAGTACTACCTACAAAAATATTTGCTGGTTGTCTTCATGGGCCCAGATTCTTAAAATCTGTGATGAAGTGAGGCAGAGAAAGAATACAGATGTTTTTTAATTTTTTTTTTTGTTTTGGTTTATGGTTTTGCTTTGTTTATTAATTGATAGGAAGTATATAACATACTGGTCCACTGTACAGTAAAATAACCCCAGTGAACCAAACCAAAACAATAATCTCTGAACCATATTCTTGGATTTCCTATGGGAGAATCACTTGATATAAAAGGGGGTGAGGGAAAGAATGTGGGAGCTCTATTATTTTTCCAGTATAATGTCTACCCATTTCAGTGACATGGAGTTGGAAGAATACAGGATTATTAATCTCAAACTGAGACTTAAGAGGGATTTTTGCAAGTATGTTACTACAGAAATCCAGAAGTGACATCCCACATTGTGAGGAACAAGTTGCATGTTTTTTAACTACAGAATCTGCCACAGGGAAATTCCAGTGTCAGCCACTCTCCTACCCTTCAACTTATGAAATGTTTCTTTCTCTGTGACCAGTGGAGTGCTTGAATTTGGTACAGGGGATGTGGCAGATAACCAAGATATATTTTTTTCTCTTCAGTTCAAAATTCTCCTTGAAAGCAGATCTCTCTTGGTCTGCCAAAATTTTTAAAGCTAGACTTATAGGATTCATCTTCCCCCTTTCTGGAATACACATTGTTTCTTCTACTGTAAGAGAAGTAGTGCAAACAGTAGGCTGGGAGGCTTGACAGAGCTATAATTATACAACTGGCGACATTAAACATAGGAAGAATTGATAGCCTGCTTAGCTGGCTCCTCATGCACAGTTATATAACAACTGCAGGAAAGGCCCAACAATAATATTTAATTGCTCTCCTTCTCCCTCTGATTCCCATCTTGGGATGCTTACACACTACGTGAGAGTGGGATCAACAGTATAAATCACATGCATCCGAGGAACCACAGGTCTGTGAGTGAAGAACATTTGTATTTGGTTACAGCTTCCTTATATTAACTTTTACTGAGACAAATGGGGCTTCTCACAAAGGGAACTTTGGCAAAGCACGTATTTTTCTTGCACGAGACTTTCAGGGTACTCTGCAGGCTGCCTTGAGCAGCTCCATACCCTGTATCAGAGTCTCATCCATGGGAAAGGTTTACGTATCTGAAGAACGGACAACCTTGGAAGAAAGCAGCTCTTTGGGGCTGCATTTACTCAAGCTATCCAACAGCCAACACTGGTAAAGCTGGGCCTTCCCAGGTCCTATCTTTTTCTTCACTGCCAGCACCAAATTGTGAATTTTCGAAAAGCATGTGAGTCTTATGATGTTATGGCTCTGAATTCTCTTCTTGAATTTGGTGCTTTCATTCTGATCTTCCTTTCCCCAAGGCAAAGCATGTCTCCACATTCTTTCTTCGCCCACCAGCTCCAAGATGATAGCCCTTGCTGAGGTGGGGAAGGGACCTGAACTCGATTCTCACAGGGCGGTACCACAACTCGCTGCTTTCCACCCTTCCTTTGAAGGCTCTGCTCCTTTCTGACTAGAACAGAAAAGTATGGATGGATCCAGAAAGGAGGAAATCCTGTTGTAATGACATGATGTGCCGCTATTACAACTTTTATTACAACCTTTATTAGGCTAAACCTCTGCAAGTTCCCCAAACAAGTCGGCTGCTGGCTATACGCAGCTGAGCAGACACAACTCTCTCTCTGTTTCATGGGAGGACCATGTGTTTTATGATCCTGGCTCAGGGATCAGACCATGAGAAGAATGGAAGATGGAGCAAGTGCTTTATGAACTGGTTTAGTGACAGGACCACATCATAGGGTGTGGTCTTAGAAATGGCTGGGTTAACTGTTACAATTTTTGCTTGGCTGGGCAATAACCACAGAGGCAACCCCTGCATATCAAGAAAACTTTAACCAGGTTATCTTGCCCTTCTTCCAATTTTATTGGGCAGTTCTGCACTTCATTAGAATAAATAAATTTTTTAAAATTTATTTTTCTGCCCAATAATATGAATAACTTTGGTATAATCTGACAAAAAATGGGAATGCTGCTTGTTTAGAGAAACTTGAAGAAGTAATTCTAACACAGTAGTTCACAGCCAGTATTTTTGAATGTCGGACATCATCACACAGAACCAAAGAAATCTGCCCAAAGAGAAACACAGAAGTGAGAGGAGGCAATTTGTAACCTGGATGAAGATGATTCGTGAGGTTTGATGCTGGCACTGCGATCCCTTCTCACTGGGGCTGGCTCCAGTGTGGGTAATCCAGTGGCTGATGTTGTTGTGGTCCAGGTTGAGGACACTCGTCTCAGCAGTCCTGGAGGCAAACTTCTCCGTAAGCGCTGTGGAGAAATCAGTTCCTTACAGGTTATACAGGCTTACCAAACCTCTATACATGCAGAAATAAAACCATTTCCATTTGCTGAATTCTGTCTGACAACACCTCATGAGGTACTTTACATCTGGGTTCTCCCAGCTATTATTCATTTCAAACACAGTCAATGCTTTAAATGCTTGGAGAGTCTGGACCATCCTCCCTACCTCAAGTTTAGAAAAAGATGTATGTCCACAGCCCCATAGCCACACATGTTCAACACCTGATGTGGCCAAAGGTAATTAGACAAGTTAGCAGGGCCACAAAGGTGACTGAAACATCTGTTATAAAAGGAAAGGTTGAGGGAGTTGGGACTGATTAGTCTGAAGAAGGCTCTTTCCAGGGGTGCCCAGTGACAAGGCAACAGGCAGTGGAGCAATAATTGAAATACAAGAAATTGAATTAAAATGTAGGAAAATATTTTTACTGTGAGGAGGACTGAACACAGAGAAGAAGCCCAAAGAAGCTGTGAAGTCTACATTCATGGAAATGCTTAAAACCCAACTGGACATCCTCCTGAGCAACCTGATCTAGACTGAGCCTAGAGAAACTTTCTCCTCAATGAGCTGAGGGATAGGACTGGACTAGACCAGATGCACTTTCAATCTCAACTACTCCGTGATTTAAACTGTCATGAATCCTCAGAATCACAGATTCAAGGCAAGAAAGGCTTAAAAAAAAAAAAGGCAGGGGAGCTCCAACTTTTTTCCCTGCCATACCTACCCAACCCAAAGATTACACACTGAAATAAAACTTTCATGCTCTGGGATATGATGCCTCAAAAAGCTTAGAGAAAACATCACTGTTTACAGCAGATTTTTCTTGACCACTCTTCAGTTTTCTTTCACCTGACTCTTCTATCTCTCCAATTAACAGGATTCACCTTTTATTTTTTTTTTTTCAAATTTCTGAAGGCAAAGATAATAAAGGATCTCTTTTGGATCCAAATTTGCTCTTGCAGATCCTATAATTTTGTAAGTTGTTTTTCTTGTGAAGTTCTTGTGAAGTGTTTATAGTTAAGAACTAAAATAAATATATCTGCAAAGGAGAGCTTGGACTTTGCCAGACGGTTAAGAAATATGAGATGGAAGACATCTGTGGTTCTGAAGCTCAAAATTGCAGATAAATATGTTAACACATTATCTCCTTACACAGAATGCTCCGTGTCAGATGCTTTAGGTGAAGATCCTAAATCTGCTTTTACACACTTAAATAAAGACCTGCAAACTATTTGTTTTATGAACCATAATACATTTAGGTCAGTGAATTCTTCAGTCAAATTAGTTCTCTGTAGGATTAACTCATTTCTTCATCCTCATAAGTTATTATGCAACAGCAAACTGGTATCTGTTCCCTGTGTTTGCTCATGTGATAGCAGTGCTCTTCCACTTAACTCTTCCCCTCAGAGCCTAGAGTACAGCCATTATAGATATGGTCACTGAAATAAACTGGAAAATGTGCTTAAAAACCTGTGAACATCCATTTCATACATACAGCTGCTAAACAGGCAAATAGGGTGGTAATTATCATCACGCTAAACTATAATAAAAGAAGAATCACGAGCATTGCAATTCAGATGCCTGGAAATGCTGGAATGAATACTGGCTGTGCCATTTTAACTGTAAAAACATAAAAGCTTTTGCCTGTGCAACGTACTCTGCCTATATTTAATTTTACAAGGGAGGCTGCGGTACAAAAGCTTTTGGTTTAGTTTCAGAAATGAAATGTAAGCCTTGCAAGACAGCTAATTATCAACAAACCTACAACTCAAACTACTTCAAATCTCATGTGCTCTTTCTAGCTGTTCACTTGCTCAGTGTGGGTGGTTAGCACTGGTTATTTCCTGTCTGATCCCTGAGCATTCATAAAGCCATTTTTCAAGGCAATATTATATATATATTTTTTTCTGGTTCTGTCTCCTTTTTTTCTCAAGACAACTTCCATGAGCTCACAGTATTTGTCATGGTAATGATTGTGATGATATTTTTGTTAGTTTGTGGGGTATACAACAGTTTAGACTTGATCCAAAGCATCTGAAGGTTATCAGTAGAGACTTTTTCATTAACTTCTGTAGGTTTCACCCTTCTGGTTAAGGGAAGGAAGAAGAGATGGCAATTCATACACAAAGCCCAATGACATCTGACAGCCCAGTGATGTCCCTTTAGGAAGAGCCAGGCTCCAGCACTCACCTTGGGAATGGCTAGTTTCTCTCCCTTCTCTGGACATTCTTCCGAGTCGGAGCAAGTGTAGTTCTCACTGAAGGACACCAAGGGATTCACCCTTGGCTTGTGGATGGCCTGGAAGGTTAACTGCGTATTGAGCAGGTTGCTCACTGTTCTCAGTGACGTGCACACGTTGGGGGGCAGCGAAGGATCAGCCAGAAGATCTGTGATGAGCCCGTGTGCTTCTCCCATGACAGCGATATCCACGGTGATACTGGTACCAGAAGACTAAAGAAGAGAGAAATAATACGTGTAAAGCAACGGAAGTGAGCAACCTGCTCAGTACTACCTCAAGCTGTGGTGAACCCTCTCCACAGCTTCTGTTAAAGTGGTTACAGGTGGAAAAATAATAACATGAAATAATTCTTTAAATGCAGAGAACAATGCTGAATAGGTCAATCAACAGTCTGCAAAGACTTTGTAATTCCATCATATCTTATTTCACAGCTTTAACCATCTGCAGCTGACTTGACCCATCTGAATGAATTGTTCAGGCTCCCTATGGAGACATGGTCAACAGCCAGGGCTTAATTTGCACAAATAATTTTGGAGACATGGCTTAGGATGGGAGGAGTCTCTCTTGAGAGATGCCTGCGTACTAACTACAGAGATATCTAGAACAACTAATGATCAATGCTTATGCCTGAATGAAAGAAATGAATCCCAAGCATATACTGAGATTTTTAAAATATCTCCATGCAACTAAGCTATAGTATTCTGGTATGGTAGCAACAACAGTCTTCTCCAAGCAATTGCATATTGGGCAGCTATATCAAAACTGAAATGGAGTAAAATGTGGATTTTTTAAACTTTAAACTTGTCAAGTCTGTGGGTTGACAGCTATATAATACAATTGCAAAGGACTAAGGATCTTTAAACGCTTAATAAAGAATAGTGAGACTTGGATCCACACAAAAGTAGAACACGTAAAAAGGCAAGAGGCATATGGAATTTCAATGTATTTCAGCCTCACTAGCTGGTGCACTAAAACCCATCATAAATTCTGCATGAAATTGCTAATTCAAGGCACTCCAAGAGTGACCACTTTCCCTTTATTGTGTCTCTGACACATAAGCTCAATCCTGCTGCTACTGTTTGGGACTTAGTAGGTGTACGTGCAGTTTCCCAGAGAGACCATTGCAGCATATTTTGTACTAATTGGCTTTCATGTATTTCTTAGAAAAAGCTAAAATACACAGTTTGCTAATGGGGAAGTTATGTCTGTGAAAAGAGCATACGAGTTACTTGGAGTGGCAAGCAAAGAGCATGGAGAATTGGTCAGACTTAGAAGGAGAGGGATTAAAGCCCTAGCCAGGAATGACTCATCAATGACAGCGTTCATGGACCTCGAAACACAAAGAACAGAGTTAACACAACTTGACACTGCTTCGTTCTCAGAAAAGGCTTTACAGGCAATAAAAAAATATTTCTGAGGAAAGTGATATATTAGTTAAGTATAGCTAAACCTTTTCCCTCTGTCTTCCCAGTTGCATAACGTGGACATCAGGCCCTTGGCAAATAGATGTTTCACTCCACTGATCCCTTCCTTGTGTCCTACTTCGTGCTAAGACAGAGGTAAACTGCAGGACCAGAAGATAGGCTTCCTCACTCACCAGCCTCTCCTGCAGCCAGAAAACCAGCCTCTTCCCACATTTCTTTGCCATGCTATGAAATAAAAAAACCAGAAACTGCTTGATCTACTTCAGTACTATTTCATCCTACTGAAAAAAATTCATGCCTAAATTTAACTTAATGGCTCTTTCATTATTTAACATCTCAGGAGTGCATGCAGAAGATTCTGGCAGATGTTAAAGAAAATTCTTAAATTAAAGGACAAGGCTTGGGATGGGAGTAATTAATTATCTATCTTAACCTCAGCCATGACAAATGGACCAAGGGGGAGTGAAGCACATTACATCACTCAAAATGCAATAGAAACCTCGTATTTTCAGCAAAACTGTGTCATCTACAGTTTGAAATTCTATTAAGCCTGGAGCCTGGAGTCGTTGACCGCCAATCAGAGACAGAGATTAATACTTCTATGAAGTAAACAAGTCTGACTCAGCGGGCTATAAGCAGAGATTCTGTACAGCAGCACTAATATTTTGCAAGGCAGCCAGCATTGTTCTCCATGGTTAGTACCAAGTGGGGAGAGGGAGAGCCCTTCTCAGTGGTGGATCTCTGCCACAGGGCCTCTAGCTCCCTGTGTTGTCGTGTGTTGGTGACCCCTGCCTTAACTCTGAGACCCACCAGGTTTGTACCAGTCAAATGCCAGGCTGTGATGAGTTATGTGAGTAATGAAATATGAACGTTTCAACCATCTCAGGGTGAATTAGAGCACAATCAGTCTAGTCTGACTAGCTAAAATTGCAGGTATCTAAATTATTATTTTCTAAAAAATATTACAAGTTGAATGCATGAGAACACTTTAAAATATTTTACTTTTCAGATTCTCTACTACGAAACAGTAGAGAACTGTGTATGCTTTGCAGACCATTATTCAGAAAGTAAATGATAATGTGTTTCTCTAAAGGGCAAGGAAACCTGGAATTTAGTGTACATCACTTTGATGATGTGAAAGCAAGAGAGTAAACTGGTGAAAATTTTAGAATAATGTAATTGCATATGTGTATATTTATGTATATATGCACATACACACACGTGCACACAGATATATATATATGCACGGAGTCTTTTTTTAGGGTAAAAGTGCATACAAAATCCATGCTCAGTCTTTGTAAGTTGCTTTTACCAATGTGCAAAGCCTCTGCATGAACTGATTTGGATTCTTTCCAAACCACTTTACTCACTGAAGCTCCAAGGAATAGTGCTTGGGAATAGTGGCATGAACAACATTTGCAATCAACACTAACAAACAACTAATTTGAGGAAACAAAAAACCCCAAAACAACGAAGAGATAGGCTAAGGTGAATTTAATCTCACAATGGTCAGTGTTCATTTACTCATTTATGCCAATAATTGTGAATGCAGTTCCCTCCCATGAATTTTGGATAAGACTGGCTTGCTGTTCACTTTGTGACTTCATTCCAGCCCTGACTTCAGCAATGTCTTGCAGTGACTAAAACTGAAACGCTCTAGGGCATGAAAATGAGAAAGCAAACAGGCTGGGAGCAGAAGCAAAACTGAACAGGCTCATTTTTAACTAAGATAAGAAGAAAAATTAATTCCTTACAGTGCTGAAAAGCAGCTGGTTTAGGCCACGGTGCCATCTGGAATTACTAACTGGGCCCAAATGCACTTGCTGCATGTTGAGGCTTCTTTTTATGTACAGAAATAAAAGAAAACCAAACCCAAAACATACTGCTTCATGTGCAGGACCAAACCACAAAAGTAGCATGCATGTCCCAGTATCACAGAGACGATTTTTGTCAGGGCAGGAAACAACTTTAAGGAACACTCTTATATTCAATATGAAAACAGTATTCTGGAAAATCTTAACAATCATTTATTTTTTTTAGGTTTGACTCCTCTGTTTTGGACATTGCAACATGACTAGAAAAGTTTTCAAAATTTGCATAACCTTCATTGGGCTTTTCTATTACAGGTCACAAAATCCCATTTGTTTTCTTTTGTTAAATTATAGTATGCACAAAACTCTAAGAATAGTTTCTCATTCAGTAGAGGAAAAAAGCAGGTAAAACTGTGCAGGGAAAATAAAGTTAGGAAAATGGGGATAACAAATTCCTTTAGCCATAAGACCTGATGGATAAACTTAGGTACCAACTATTCCTGTTGGCTCACCCGTGGAGTAGATTTGACATCCATACACTTAACAGATGCCTTACCACAAAGAAAAGTCTTCCCCCTCCCCATTCATGTTTTGCATATGATTCTTACCCAACTTAACTAAAAAACACCTCTCTCTCCAACCTACAAAAAGGGTGATTATCATGACAACACAAAACCAGTCAAAACTTAAGCAAGGAAAAAAACCCCAAACCAATTATCAGATACAAACCACAATTCATTCCACACGGCCTCATGTTAGGAAAAAATAAAATCTTCATTTGCTGTGGTTTGTACAAGGAAAAGCAATGAAGGCAGAGATGCTGGCCTTTCACCATGTTACACTCAAGAACACTCTGTAAGCAAAAGAATGAGGGAGGCGAGGAGGAAAAAAGAAAAGAAAAGCAGCATCCAGCATATCTTCAATCTTCACACAATTACGAGCAACTATAAATCACAGTTTGATATGGTTTCCAAGTCACATCATAAATGTTCAGGCCAAGCTCTCTGGAAACAAAATTAAAAGCAAATATAATTCTCCATTATTTTAATGTCCACAGAGCAATTTGAAGGATAAACATCAATTGGCTTCTATGGAAATAATGAATCATTTTAAAGGCGCCACAGACCTAACTACTCCACCTTCCACTGAATGACTAAGGAAAAAAAGTGTGCATGCAATTCTTTCACATTTCATTTTTCTCTATTCAAAGCTCTAGAACTGGCATATTTTTATTTTTATTTCTATTTCTCTCTTATTTTGTACTAACACAAGATTTCAGATTTTCTCTTCTCTGGTGAGCAAACAAGATGTTTATGAGACTCTTTTCTCCAGCTTAATGAAGCACAGCATTCTCACTGCTCTCTAGAGGTGAACCGGCCACAGGCTCTGTAAGGCACATTCTTTGGTAGGGCTGAAAACAGCATCTTCCTGTTGTCTCATCACATTGATCAAAGAAAACCCTTCCAAGGCATCTACGTAGACACTGACTTTGCTATTGAGTCTTTAAAGCACCCAGAGCCACGTAACCACAAACGAGACACTGAAGCACAAAAGATGAGCCCACAATGAAGGAAACATAAATCTTGCTTGAGCCATAACAATTTTAATCCTGGTTCTAAGATGCTTAAGATGGCACCACCAGAACAAAGCAGACGTACCTGATAACAATTACACTGAACTCTGATCTGCAGAGCAGCAAATTTCATGACTTCCACATGAAGTGTGCCTGTAGCACGAGCGCATGCCAGGAAGATGCCAGAGCCCAAGGATCACAGAGCAGCCAGAGGAAGTTTTTCAAAGTAGTTCTGCAAACACAGGATCTAACGAAATGGGTCTCACTGAAGAGTTACACTTTTTGTCCCCTCACTGTATTGCAATGACCTCTTTCCTCAGCAACAGGCCTGGGGCCACAAAGTCAGCAGGAGGCCACCCTGCCTGGGGCTAGGTGTTTGTGTTGTTGAGCAGCCTCATACAGGGCTGGCTCTGTAATCTCACAGTCTATTAAGCTACCAGTCTTCTACTACCAAGCAAGGCCACTGATTTGGACCTTCCTCTGGTATCCCACCATTGGCTAACATAAAATTTCTAGGAAGATAATCACCTCTGAAACTTCCTCCCATCTGCCACATTTGTTTGAAACTGTCACAGAGTAGCATGACCATGTAAGACTACTTTCTTAAGCAAACCAGGATGACAACACCACCATTCTTGAAGAAAGAGGCACTGGTTTGAGAAGGAAATACTTTTTCCTCCTTCTTATAAAACCTGTGGAATGTATCACTGACTATAGCACACTTTGTCTGGGGAGGCAGCTGCCATCCCCACATCCTGCATCACCACTCACAAAGCTCATAGTTACAGCTGACTAACTTTCTTCCATTACAGGATCTTTCAGTTCGTGACAGCTTTGTCAGCCAAAGAGCTCAGACTGAAACATATACTGCCAGGTATTTGTCTGGGGTGAATTATTTCAGCATTTGAGAAAAATTGCTCAGACATTTACAAGAAGACTGCTGGAGTCTCTTATCCATGTTAAAAACTTTTCGTGAACTGATACCACCTAATCTGCAGCAGGCACTGAAGGTGCAGTAAGGCCTTTTGCCTTCCCTGCCCTGATATGTCCAGATTTGGTTGTGAAGTCCCTGGAAAAATAAAACCAAAGCTAGCCCTGCATGACCTCTACGAGTTGTCAGAAACCCACCACCAAACTACCCTAAGTGTGCTCACCTCCACACACTGCACACTGTCCTTGTGCACTGTGCACAACATTCCAAGGGGCAAAGGATCACATTTAGGAAACAGAGAACACGTTTGAGTTCTATGAAATTTTGGTGCCATCTGTAACTTTCAAGGGAGTTCTTGCTTTCAGGTCACCTAGCAGGCTTTTCCAGATTTGTTACACACTGAAAGGAAATATCTTTGCGGTCACTAGCAACCAAGCAACAGTAAAAACATAGATGCAGAAATAATCTCAAGTAGTGGGAGGATTGGATTTGTTAAGATTCAAGACCTACAGACCAGGAAAGTCTGAACCCGTGTGGATGCAAGTACTGGACACAGCCCAATGCAACATAATTAAATCCCTGTCATTTATATCTGACAGAAAGGACCTCGAATGAACTAACTCCACTGGTACTGACATAAAGTAGTACTTAATTTTCCACATGCCCTCCCGCCACAGTAGAGCACAGTAGAGCTGGAAAACCCTGGAAGGCATAGGGAAAAGTGGCAGAGAGTTGTCCCCAGAGAGTGTGCCGGGTGGCACACCATGGCAAGGGGCAAGCTGCAACCAGCCATACATGTGCTCTGCCTTGGGCTCCTTGGGACATCCCAGTTCAAGTGAAGCCACTCAGACAGTTGGGATGACCGTCTGCATAAGGCACGCCATGAGGAGCATCCAGGGAAAGCAGCTCCTGGAAGCAGGCAAGAGCACAAGCTGAACTTCCTGGCTAAGAGCCGCTGGTCACAGCTTGCAAACCTTGTGGAAACTCTGACACTGATGTTTGATGTTCTCAGCAGAGCCTTGGGGACTCAGTCACCCAATTCCAAGGGACTTTCTGTGCTATTTGGCTGCCTAAAAACATTAAACTATCACGACTCTCGAGCCCAAAGAACTACTTGATGATGTAGAGCAGATCACAGAGTCAGTCACAGTCAGGGTTGATTACTTAAAATGTAGACACCACTCCAACTAAACTAGGAGCTTTAAAAATTATTGCTTTTAATTAAAGCACAGCAGATGGGAAAAATTAAATTCTAAATGGGGCTCAAATCTGCTTTGAATAACACAGGCTGAGGAAAACAATTCTATACTTCAGAGGCTGTCCTCAATTGTCTTACATTATTGTTCTCCAATTTGTACATCAGATGGTCAAAAATTGGTAGCTTGAAGCTGATAGTTTGTGTTCATATGAAGAAAACAGTGACAACTGTCTTCAGCCTCAACTTGAGCTGCAGTAACACAAGCTGGGACCCAGCAGGAGTGGGATGCTGGGTGCACACACAGAGGAGGATAAGCCATCTATTAATACCTGGTGATCTTACTCGTTTGAGTTTACAGCTCCAACATCCCTGCTTAGCATGGAAAGCTATTTTAATCTACAGTTAACTAAAACAGAGCAGCCAAATACACAGCATGAGTTAAAAAAAGATCCATTGAAAGCAATAATCACCGTTCTGCCTTCTGCGTACTAACTAATCCTCCCACATTTTCAACTTGACAGTCTCAATTACACCAGAGCAAAGCCAAAGGAGTCACACACTGCCATATTTTCTCCCTTTCAAAGTATTTCAGGCTCTTTTGGGATGCAACTTGAGAAGCGACATCACAATTAGCAGCAAACTGCAGAAATATGTATGAAAATAACCCCAGCTAAAGATCCACATCCACCTCAGCCCTTCAACTAAGAACCGTTGAACACTATTAAGAAGAGCATTACCAAATATCATTAGAAATGTAATGCAAATAAATACAGCCTCTAAATGAAGACAAAAGATTGGGGGGGGGGGTGGAGTGAAGAGTTGCTACACAGGGTCTCAAATATATTTTCAGTTACTAAAAAGGAATTGCTGTAGGAGAATAAACTGGAAAAAAAAGAAAACTTGGTAAGGTTTTAAAAATGAGTGTTAAAAACCAGAATAGGAGAAAATTAGAAACTAGGAAGTAATCATCAGTGAAGCTGCAGATAAAGAGCCTTTAAAGTTCAGTCTGTTCATACTGGAGTTAGGACAGGAATATGGAAACGACAGCAGGAGCCAGATGTATATGTTGGGCCATGCTTTCCATATGCCACAGCAACAGAGCAGAAAGATCTCATGAGATTCTCCAGTGACCATGAACACTAATGGTATTCAGTGGTCCAGTTTTAAGAATGGGCTTTCCCTGAAGCCAAAGGCAGGCAGAGATATTCTGCAGCTTTCGAAAAGGATAAATCCTCTGCACATCAAACTCCAGCGAGAGCTTCACAACAAACTGGTCAAATTTTAACATTTTTTTCTTCTCCATCAGGCCTTGTGATTTGCATTATTTCAGTTCTCCTGATTTTAAGCACTCACAGTAATACCAGTTAATAGCCATTGAGTACTACAGATGCCACCTCCTCTTTCTCATGACTTTATGTCACTAATAAACTCCTCTGTGAAAAGAATTAATCATTTTTCTGTAACGCTTGGCTTTGGATTCTTATATTATGACTCATTCAAGAAAAACAGCTGTAGCCCTAGGGACTTGCAGCCCCTAAATTCTTCATCATAGCTGCTGCAGAGCTATTATTTCTCTAAAGTACAAGCTACTAACAACATCTAAATCCATGACCTGCAATAAGACACAATAAGCATGCACTAGATGCGAAAATCCCCCACTTCCCCTAGATATTTGCAGGCAGACTCTTCAATGAAGATCAGAACTGAGAGAAATAGTAATTCATATACAAGAAAAATAAAACACTATCCTCTGCAAGCCTTCTATACTAAAATAATTTTTTTCACTTACCACAGATATAAACTGACAGACCGGCAAGCCCTGAGGACTGCTTTCAACCTACTTCATCCTTGACCGGCAAGGACCAACTTAAAGACACACTGGTTTAGTTTATACTGTGGGCTTATTTTGCCTTTGTTATCACGAATGAAAAAAAAAAAGAAAAAAAAAATAGTTTGCCTGCTGAGATACAAGGTACACAGCTGATCACCACAGGTCAATGCCTGCATTAGATGGCCATTTTCAGCCACTGCTGTTCTGGCCTTTAATCGACACATTGGATGCTGAAGGCTCTAGGATTTTCCAAGTCATCTCAGCGATCTCTAATTCCTCCCATGTAGCTGGTGACTGATTTGTCTTGTGCACAGCTTTAATCTAAGAAAAGTCTTACTTTCAACTTGTGTCTTTTGGTTGAGAGCAGTGCTTGACTTGCATTTTAGAAAATAAAAAAATTAAAATGCATGTAATATTCCTAATTATGACACCCTGGCTGCTTCTCAATTCCAATTAGAGACAGACCCAATCTGTACTTCTGCATCATTAATATCTCACCATACTGAACTCTGACTGTCTGGCTCAGGGTCTGCACTATTTTATGAGGGCCAAACACTTTTGTGTGTTTGGAAAGCTTGGATTCAAATTCACATCTAAATATAACAGCACCAGCTTCTCATTTACAAAAGGCAACAGAACCATAGAGACCAAAAAACAGACACAGACCATGAAGCACTGGTGCTTATGCTGGCAGCCACACTAGTAATTGATTTCTATCTCTACAGTGAGTTATGTTTTCTGCTTGGATGTAGATATTAAGGAAAAAAAAAATCAACTGTGGGTTGCACATGGGATTTTTAAAATGTTGAATATCCTTGTGAAGCTGGACTTCAGTGGTTCACCTGAATCTACTCCAGTAAGAAATCAGTGGTGATGCACCAGTAGGTGCAATAGAAGCACTTAACTACTACTCAGTAGGTAGGCTGAATAGGTCCTGGTAGGCAGGTTAAAAGTCTTAACTGAATTTTTAAACGGAGGTATAGAAAAGAAGTACCAACATACAAATCAGTTTTACCATCTAAAGTCAAAGACCTTGGAAGATACATCAATACAGAGCCTTGATATTTTAGCTCAGAACTAATCCCATTAATTGGTGCACACAGTATTGAGCTGTTTGCTGATGAGACATACAGTCACATGATTCCGCCACAGAGCTCTCTTACACAGAGAACAGTGTGGTGTCCTCACAAACAAGAAACAGCAGCTCAAAGTAGGCAGCTCAAGGATTTGCAGTGCATTGACAACTTTACACCAACACAAAAAATATTTTCTACTGACAGAAAAATTATTGGGTTTGGAATTTCTGGCAATGAAAAGGGCTTATTTTGGCTTTGCTTCAGCAATTTTAGAGCAGTTTTATTAAAAGATAGGAACAAGAAATCCTGTCAACTTCTCAAAACTTAAATCTTTAGTTTGAAAATGATGAAATTAAGTTCCTCAGTTGTTTTTTTTCAAAAAGGTTATGGCTTCTCTTTGTGAAGAACAGCCTGGTGCCCATATTTGCATTGTTTTCTGCATCAGACTTCTGTAGAGGCATAGTGTGTCGCTTGTGGTCAGAGGCTCAAAGTTGAATTAAATGGGATCCATAATGGATTAGACTCCAGAGATGACTTCAGTATTAAGGTTTGTTAACACTGGTGACCTAAGGCAGGGTATTGAAGCAAAAGATCTCTCCCCAAAGTCAGTTTAACTTTGAGGGGTTAAGCTCAGAACAACAAAGATAAAAGACCAGAAGAAAACACTTGACTTCCTACCCCTGACCTTGGTGAACAGTCACGCACATCTCTCATCAAAATGCTTTATGTAAACATATTTCTTAACAAATTGAAACAGACCACAAGCTAAATTGTCTGCCATACAGTGCTCTGACTGATCAGATGATGAAGCATATGGATTCTGTCTTCCTAATTCTCTATTATCTTCCTGACTGCTTCCATCTGAGTGTTACAAGTGGCCCCAGACATCCTATTTATCCCATTAAAGTAAAATAAATAAACACATAAATTGCTGATCAATTCTCTCTGTACAACCTCCTTCTTCTCCTAATGCATTTGAGAGATTTTTGGCAACATTAGGAAACAACCTTCTCTAGAAAGAAGAATCACTTCACTTAAATGATTTGTTCTTTTAATTACTGTCATTCCCAGCTAACACAGAACAGAAAATGCATATCAATAATGCTCACTGTGCAACAGGTTGGCATTTTGCCAGGAATCTGAAGACTGCCCTTAATCTAAGTAAAAATTTATTTGTATCCATTTCCTCTTTTAATGCAAGCTACAACTACTGTGGAGAGTAAAGGTGAAGCATTCTGTATGACACCACAGCAAAATGAAATACCCAACCAAATTAAATATGCAAAACACTTTTATCCACTTGCCCTTTTATTCTTCACTGACAGATCAAAGAAACATGTTTGATTTCCTGTCAATAAAATCAAGGTGGCACAAGAAGGAAATGTGAAGAGGTCCCACTTTGTTCTGCTTTTTAGGAAAGATGCCTTCAATTAGGATGGCATTTTTCTGGCATGGTATAAATATGCCTTTAAGTCATAACTAACCATATAATTATCTAATTCTATACAGGGCCACAGTAATAAACCTTACACACATGTTAATAGCTCAGTTTAAATAAGGGAGGGGGAATTAATTGGAAAGAAAGGAATTAACATTTAGTTGGCCTTTTTTTTTAAACAGAGAAGAAAATGCAAATCAAAAATTGTCTCTAAAGACTATTTAATCTTTTGTGTAAAAAGACAACCATGTAAGCCTATGCCAGCTACAAACAGACAAGCTACAAATACGACTTCACATTTAACTCTGAAACCTGATTTGTGTGGGTTTGGGTGTACTTTGTAACCAGTCAGAAAAGATAAAACCATGTTCTGACCCCACATAAAATTTAGGGTCTGCTTTAAGGCCTTGCTTATGTGACCAGACTAAATGCAAGCCAGCCAAAGGACGTTTCACCAAGTGCACAGAATAAATTATTTTAAATAAAACCTGTCCACTGGCAGACTTCTAACCACACACAGTAACTATTTCTGTTTGTAAAATGATGTTCATTTAGCTCTGTATAAACAGTTTATGAATCCACCTTTAACAGAACACAACCTTTTCTCCCTGCACGAAGCTGACAGCCATGGAAAACCTCGCACAGTTCCAGAGCAGCAGGCTGAACTCTGTTTCCCCTCGGGCAGCAGCAGCACTGGTGATGATGTGCACGCCAGCCCTTCATTACTGACGAGAACATAACGAGAGAGGAGATCAGAGAGCAGGTCTCGTGCTGGAACCGAGCCACAGCCTCACTTAGAAACCAAGCCAGGCAGACTGGGAGCTCCCAGGGGATGAACCAAGGAAGCCCAAAATGTCACTCCTCTCTCTAAGGGTTACTGCCTGCCCAACAGTGTCTCACTGGGTCAGCAGCACAACAAAAGGCAAAAGGGCAGGAAACAGGGTCAGGCAGCACAGATAGGAGAACATCCAGCTGCACAAGTGAAAGTCAGACCAGGAAAAGGGGATGGGAGCGAGAAAATTACAGAAGACCGAGAAAATTACAGAAGACCGAGTCTGAACACCTATTCCAGGCTAGAGCACAAGTACTTCCATAAATGAGCACACCACCTGGGGCACCTAGTGCCAGGTGACCACTTCAAAACAGTCAGTGCCTCAGGAGAGGGTGCCTCAGGTAACAGCCATGGTATGACTGAGCAGAACTTTTCATACTGGGCATTATGATCCTGCAGCTTTAGGCGCAGGAAAGCTTTTCTCAGGCATCACCAGATGGCACTACTCTTCCTTCAAATCAACACTGTAGCTCTGCTGTGCCCATGAAATGTTATCACCGATTTGGGAGGAAAAAGATCTTAATCCATGTTTTTTATATATTAGCTCAGTAATCTCTCACTGTTCACATTCTTTCCAATGATCTTGAAAATCTTGTACAAACAACAAAGAAATTCTGCATCTGGGGGAGGCAGAGGGAATCTCATAACATCTTGAACTGACTCTCATACTAAAACGTTCCACAGCAGAAGGATTATAGAAGTTTCTCTAGGAATACAAAACTCCCCAGCAATACAGGCAGTGCTTAACAACTGTATTAAGAAAGCAGAATTCCTTTCAGAGAAGCAAGTCAAACATGTAAGGTTAACATATACACGCCTCTCTCTTCTCCCCACGTATTTCTGTCTGCTATCAGAGCTGTTGAAAATGCTAAACTCTACCTGTAACTGTGCAGTGTTTTGGCATGAAAGCATTCTCTAAATTTGGTTGAAGCTTATTGTACTTTTTCCCCCCAAAAGAGTTCTTGAGAGTTCCCACATATTAATAATAATGGAAGAGAGAAAATGAAAGTACATTAAAATGCTAATAAAGAAACATCAACACACTCACACACAAAAAGCAATGTTTACACATGCATATTAGTGTAAGCATGTTTTCTTTCAGTTATTGATGTGATTTGCAAAAAGATGCAAAGTATTCACATTGGCATGTCTTCAGCTGGGTACAAGCTGATGTCAGGCTGTGGAATTCAGCTAATTTGGGATGGAAGGGGCATGTTCAACTTGAAGTCTCAAAAACCTCTGATTTTAGATGGCAAAGAGTGGTATTTCTTTTTTGCCTGTTTTATTTGTGTTTAATCCACCATAGGACTCATCTGCACTTAACATTTTACAGATTAATAAACTGAGGGGCAAATTAATCTTGCAGAGTGACTCCTCTAACTTCACCAGGAGTCACAGCAGAACTGATGTCTGCCTGCTGTGCTCATGAGCTGAATTCCCTCACAAAACAGATTTTTGTTTTTCTCTAAGCAACTCCCCCCCTTTCAGCTCCCTAGAAGTTGACAGGCTGTTTCCTGCTCCATGATCTGTGAATCACGATGTGAACGCCGATCGCTACTCCCCTGTGAAATTAAATTAGGTATCGGAGCACAGCATGAGCAATAACTTTCCCTGAGATGCCAGCCCTAAAGAAACTCTACATTTTCTTCCCCCAGTTGAAGAATGGAGTTATGAAAGCAGGGTCAAGTTGGTTATTACTCTTCGTACTCTGCAACATCACCCAGTCTGCTCTGAGCCAGCTTAAAATTATTTCTCCACTTCCTAGTCAAGAATATAATGGTACCAAATTTAAAGAGTCCAGTAGTTCACTATATTTATTTGTATGTTCTTCTGTAACCACTTAACACCATGTGAATTGCAGCAATGCTTAACATATAAATCACCAGAACCTAGTGCATGTCATACAGCTGGGAAATTGGTAAGACAAGGGTAAGCAATAGTAACACATGGCTTATCAAGCAGCAAAGGGGAGTTTGTGATGCTGCGTTTCAAAGTGCCTTTCAATAGCACTTTGTTAAGCAATAAAATTTGCACCCTTGGAAAGATCGTAGGGTTATGTTGCCCCATTTATTTTTTCAGACATATGGCCCTTGGGAACTTACATACATCTTTGTCACTGCAGTGTACTCTGAGCAAGGAGGCACCACAGGGGAACATCTGAAAGCTGAAACTGGTAGAAAATAGAAGAGAAATGTATTAAAACCCGGTTTGAGAGCTCAGATTATTGCTCATTCTGGAGCCTATGGTAATCTCAGATAGGTTTAGGGGAGTTTTAGTTTCAAATTGTGATGTAGCTGTCAAAACCAGATTACTTAGCCTCCGTTCTGCATCACCACAGTCCTAGTGCTTCAACAAAGGTAGTTTCTGCTTGTTTCAAGGAAAAATAAAAAGTGCTCCCACCTTTCATTCTCAGACAGAAATACACTTCTCCTCCCTTTAACCTGAGAAACTACTCCAAAGATCAATTTCATAATCTGCAAGTAGCAGAAGTCTTCCTGCTCCCCAAAATTAAATCTGGCCTTTCCTTCTCCAGCATTCATATGCTCCCCTGTGAAACTTGCAGGTTCCTCCAGGTTCATTTCTCCAAGGTCCACTAAAAATCTAATCATAAGCTCCCTCTTTTCTGGATTAGCTGCCAGACAAGGGCTAGTATTGGAGTTACTACGTCAGTAAGAGATTGTTCTGGCCTTCAAAACACTGCCATGTCCCCTGCCCAGCTGCTGTGGAGATGGCTCAGGCACAGCAAAGTAAATTGGTTTAATCTTGTGCATCTGGTACTGAGCTCCCAGTCATCTGCTCAGGAGTATAAAGAGACTCTGTTCAATGCATCATGTCACAGCCCAACTCTACTGAGAGAGCCTGAAACCTTCAAAATCTAAACCCTGATAGCTCCTCTTCTCTGCTAATATTTATCACAGTGTTGGACTTGCATGTTTGTTCCAGAAGCTACTGAGTCACCTGGACCTGAGAGACTGTAAGAAACCCTCTTAGAGCTAAACTCTAAGTCTGTTTATTATCCTAAATTCACAAAAGTATTCCTCTGTCGTTTAAAAAGAATCCCACAAAACCTCTGCAAACCATGACCATCTAGAGACTTTCAATATTTCTACATTAGCCAAATGAATGTGAAGTAAACCCTTCATCTCTGCATCCCCTAAAGGAAGGCAACAATATCCCACAGAAGGCCCTCTGGGTCCCTGGAAGGTGCAGAGCACTCTTTGCCTATACAGTGAGCAAAAGCTTTAGACCACTTCTGGGAATGCAAATGAATGGGATCCACGTGACCTCGGTAATAAAAGGCTCCTGTCTCTTTGCAAAGCATTGAAATGCCATCTGGCAATTTTGTTGACGTCAGCAGGCACAGCAAAACAACCACCTCCCCCCAAAAAGTAAAAGCCTTAGGCAGGAGGGGGAGGAATGCAGAGTTTCATGGCGTGTGTGCACTTCAGGCTGGTGTTACTGAAAACCTGTGGGTGCGCAGTCAGCCCAGAGCCCGAATTCTGCACCAGCAGTGCAGGCAAATGCACTCCCTTGCCTCTGTTTTATAGTGCTGAGCAGCCCTGCCTTCCCTGGCACCCCAGATTCAGAGACTGCTGCCAAGCATCAAACAATGAGCACTACATCTTCTCTGTTATTTTGCCTTGTCACTGTCAGGTTGCTGAAAGTTTGTGCATGAGGAATCAATCTCTCAGTGTAGACTACAGGGAAAGACACAAAACTTCCAGCACTACTTTGCAGGGTATGGAAGATAGGCCACTTATTTGGCTGCTTTAACTACATTTCTTCTTTCTTATTGATCTGGAACACAGTGAAAAAAATTCTGTACTAGTTTAAGCAAAATCTCACACCAGCATTTCATGATGACAAGAGAGAAATGACCTAAGGTGATGTAAAAAAGGTGTCCAAATCCTGAGGGGATAATATATAAGATGCAGGTACTAATTTTAAATTATATTTAATAGAAGGTATAATATTGCTGCCAAATATTACCTGACGTTTGGCACAGAAAAATTCACTGCATTTTCCTGAAAAATGCCAGTATTTTAAGACTATAATGTAAGTTACCTTATCTGTGATGAGCTAGAATAATACTATGAACACATGTGCATGCAAAAGAAGCAGGCATCTTTTTGTGTTAAAGTACGTTTTCCTGTTATCAAAGATCTCTTCCATTATTTCTGATCTCAGTTAACAATTCACATCGAAATGCAGGAAAGGGCAGCAGAGCACTGCTTTAACACAAACTTTAAAAGGATGGACGTGTCCTCCATGAGGCACATTTAAACCCTGAAGACAGTAGCTTTGTGAGTTGCTCTTAACAAGGGATTAGAAATTTTACAGTAGCTTTGTGACAGAAACACAATCCCCTCAACAGTATTTCTCAAAAAAATAGAACCACACAAGATGGGTGACAATGAGGAAAGAAGGATGGAGGGAGGAGGCTGACCTGTCATCTAGGGCCACATGCTCGGAACCATCTCACTGAAGTGTTGTAACAAAGTACATTCTTAAGGCTCTACTGGATCAAGGTCTTCCTGACGGACTATCAAACCTGCCTGAAGTAACAGTCCTTTTTCTTTGCCGTGCTTATTCCCCCTTCTCTCCCTCGTTTACCACATCTCCTGTTACTGAATGAAACCCAGGCATTTTTCTTACAAAACTGCTCTTTGAATTCCTAATCTCTGCCTCAGCGTAAATTTTAACAGCAAGTCAAAGCAGCACTGTGTAAATAACTGCAAGGAGACAGCTCTGCCTGGAAACTGGAAAGTTTTCCTTGCTCACATCTTAGGCTTGAAAGCTTATGCTCAATTCAATTAAGAAAATTTATGGGTAATTCCACAGTTTCTTCCCAAATCCTTATGTTCTCAGGCAGCCAACCCAGAAATGAACAAAATCCCTGACAACTGACTACTTTCTGCCAGCACATGGGCAATTATGTGGAAAGTGTGTATTTAATTGAGCTAGTTGTAAATCCTGACTTAGGAATGAATCAGAGGATGGAGAAGAGATATAGCTATTCCCTGCTGCCATTTCAGGTTTAATCACTTCTGCTTAAGGTTTATTTATTGACTTCATCAAATGCATAAACAACAAAACCATCCTTCCATAATTTCATAGGTATTAAGCCTCCACTTGAAGATGTAGGAGAATAAACTTAAAGCTACACACATGACAGACAAGAGAGATTTTCTGAATTCTCCCCCTATCTCTCAGGTCTGCATCATATCATGTCTGTTTTAAATATAAACAATTTTCAGAGTTCACAACTGAGTCCCACTCAGCAATTCTGCTTAGAGCACTCTCCAGTAAGTGCTGAGCTTATGTTCAGCAATAAATAAGAAATTTTCATGCCTTCTTTCACTGGTCCCAGCGTAATTTCAATGAACTCATGACAAACACAACCCCTACACCTAAGTGGTCATCCTAAGGACTGTGTTATCTTCAAAATCAGCAAGATGCCACTCCATCCATTCCAATCACTCACTCAAAAGAAAGTTGTGCTCCCTGTGTCTGTAGCACAAGTGTTTGTTTCGCCTCCTGAAGCTGTTGCAGACCCCGGAGCTCCTCAGCTCTTCAGCTAAGCCAAGAAATGGCTGTAGTGACATTCCCAGGGAAGTCTTACCAGCTCCACACTAATGAACTTTCAGCTTCTAGTTAACATAATGTCCAGACAGATAGCCAGAAATTCAGGATTGTAAAATTAATCTAATTTTCAAGGTTTATGGGGATTCTTCAGACACTGACATCCACTATGCATACATTAAATGCGATTTATTCAGAGGGAGCCCATTACTTTGGCAACCGTATATAGTGTGGGAGGAAAGCAAGTGCCACTTGCAGATCCTCCTATACAAATATTTGTTTGTTCTTGTATGGAGTGCATTTCCTAATGCTATTTCCTGTTTTCCAGTTGCTTTGTTCTGCTCTCCAAGCAAGTCATCTCTCTCCCTAATCAGCTTTGTATCTTCCCCTGCCGGGTACATCTGAAAATTTCCTTGAGCCAATTCATCTACTTTTCCAACTACTCATGGACTTCCCACTTGAAGTCAATACTCAGGGCTCACTCTTGCCCCTTCACTGCCCTCCTCTCTCTTTGAGATACTTCCATATTTCAGTTTCGAGACTAGAGCTGAGCAAGCTAAACCCCACAGAGTCCCAGCCTGGGCTGGGAACTTTCAATCTGAACTAAATCCAGCACAGCCGTCTGGCAGGTGACTGGCTGCACTGAAGGACTTCTCTACACTGAAGTTAACTGAAGTTAAGCTAAAGTGAAAGGCTTTTAAAACTATTTCAGGCTCCTGAATTCGATACTGAGTTGTTAATCAAAAAAATGTATATAAACCCAAGGACATGTATGTGGTCAGGCCACTTGAGATGATCCCTCTCTTCCTGTTTGTGTGCCAGCCCCTTGCTGAGGGCTCCAGTTTCCCAATTCACAGCTGATAGTACAGTAAACACCTCTGGCAGTGGAAAGAATGTGGCCTTGACACAATCTGGGCAGCCACTGCAGACCCAGCCAGGGAAGGCAAAATATGGAAATCCCAGCCTCATGCACTGAGGGCTAAAGCACTTACAAGGTGCCCTTTTATCCATCTCATGAAGCTGAGAGCAGTGTGATTATCAAGTGTGTGAAAGGGTCCCGTGGAGCCCTCACTGGCTTCCTCCGAAGGCTGAGCATCCTCATCTGAGGGCAGTTCCACAGATTTTACAGCAATGGTATAAATTCCCATCAGAAGCTCAACCAAAGGTTTACAAGGCAGGTGCTATGCTTGCATTTTTATAGGCCATTATGAAACAAGCTAATTAAATATTTCCACTGGGCTAAAAGTGCTAAAGTGTTAATAACCTGAGAAGAACAGAAATTACAAAGGCTCCAGATAAAATCTCTGTACTAGGATCAGCAATGGTAAGAAATTACAGGTCACGTGATTACATTACAAACATAACAGCCTTGCTAAGTTGTGGATCACTGAGACAGTATGGTCTTACCCTCTCCAAAACTGACACCAAACAGAAAAAAATTAGAAATGGAGGTTCCCATCAAGCAAGTTAAGCAGGTGTTTACTTCATTACTGAGTTACTTCATAATAGTATTACCAAATTTGTTTCTCATTCTAAGGTCCTTTACTACCTTTACAGCAGCCTCCAGAACCTAAGCAGAGGTGTGTACAATTGTAATTATTTCAAGAGAACACACTTTAGCCACATTTTCACTATCACCACAAGAAGACAGAAAGGATTCCAAGGGAAGTGGGGAACCACAAGAAGCCATGTGCAGACTTCAAACTATAACTTGTGCTTACACAAGCATCTCACCAAATGGGGCCACTGCAAGTAAGAGCTCTGTCAGTGCATCCAGTGTCAGCTGGTGTAGAAACACGCTGGACTTGCAGCTAAGCTTTGCCATTTACTGCTTTTACTTTCCAATTTCATCAGGAGAAAATTATTTCTGACAAAGGGTAGCTAGTTCACATTTGTGAACTTGTCTTTTTGCTAACCCCTGCATTCTCTGTGCCATCCAATCTAGCACATATATCATTGTGAAAAGTTTTAAATTTAATTTACCACTGTGTTGAAGTCTTTAGTGTGGAGCAATGGGACAGATTTTACCAACACTTATTAAAAAAAAAAAAGAAGAATGGAGCAAACCATAAATAAAATAAAGTGCTGGCAAAGCCTGGAATGCAATGAATACATCTGCACTTACAGCGGTGGCCAAACCATAGTGCTTTATCATAGGAAAGTAGCTTGAAATAACTTTTCAGTGTATTTGATATATGACACTGCTCTTTTAAAACCAAGACTAGAGCAAGTTTGTGAACTTCAAAGTGAAGTTGTTTCCGGTGGGAGGTTTATTTTGTTATGAGCTTGACATACTGTAGCTGTGACACTGAGCAGAGTTGCAATGTCAAGGTTCAGAAAGTTCACCCACACTCTAATGACAGGCAATCACATGAGCCTGACAGCAGAAAATGTCACGAGTGGGGGGGTTCTTCCAAAGTTTAATTTCCCAGGCAGTTTATCTCACACAGATTGCACACAACACCCCCCTACTCAAATCTCAACACAGAATGAGGCCTGAACTGAATGTTTGAATTTCTTTCTGTCTGGTGTATAATAAATCTAATTCATGTAAGGCAGTTTTGGCACTAAGCTATGTATTTGCACATTTCTGTTGGCTTAAGTCACACTTTCTGTTAGGAAAGCTGGTCAGAAAGGTTTATTTCCTCCACTCCTATAAATTGCTGGCATAAACAACCATTCAAAAATTTAACCTCAGTTACTTGGCATTCTAATGGTTTACACTGAAACCCAAAAACTTGGGTTTCTTGTTAAAATCTGTGTGTGAATTTAAGTGTATTAATTTTCAAAATATTTAAATTCAACCTAAGAGAATAAGAAGGGGGTGGAAGACATCTGACAGCAACACCGCTCACTTCCACTGCTGTCTGACTGGAGAGTGACACAGGAGAACCCACACAGATGAATCCTGAACTGGCAGAAAAAGGAGACTGGGAGATACCATCTTTTATTTTAAATTTTGGTCTTCCATTTCTACACAGGCTCCTCTGCAAAACAATGTGTCCCCTCTCAGCATTATCTCCTTCTTAGTCCTGGTTCTTTTCTAATTCGGTGGGGGGAGGGGGGGGTCNTGTTTGTTGGAGGGTGGCAGGAAGGTCAGCAAATAGCTTAAATGATCTAAAAACCAAGCTACACAGTAACTTCAAAGAGGAGTGCAGCCAGATGGGACAAAGAGTTTGGTACGAAACACCAGAGTACTTCAAGAGTGGCACAGATTCACCTGAGTCAGGCCTGCTGGGTGCCACAGCATCTCCAGCCTGAAAACAAAGGGATGAATAAAACATGAATTCAGTCACTGACTCATACACATCCAAGCACACAAACTCTTTGGCACTTCTCCCCCTCTGAAATGATGCAGGAAAAAAATAATCCAAACAAATATCTGAAGGAAAATTATTTTGTGCTTCACAAATTCTGTTACAGAAAGGGGATTTATATCTGAGCAAAGCGTTTGTGCGTGCAGCTGGAATGGAGCTTTTTGAGAAAAGTACTGAAGCAATGACTAAGTCTTTTGTGTCTCCATTTACCTAAAACTTGATTAGCACATTGACATGCAAAACACAGACGCTTTCCAAAAAGGGTTACAACACATCTACCACGGTAAAAGGAGCAGTGCCAAAACAACATCATACCATTCCTACTTTGCTAAAAACCCAGTAACTCTGGTCAGTTAGCAGATCTTTAAATGATCTTCCTGACATCCTTGCTATGTCATCTGAGACTGGTAAATCAAAGGCAGCTTTCTTTCTGCTCCCACAGCTTCATCCGTGATAAACACCCTGCAGCTGGCTATGGAGGCAGTGTTGGTAATAGTTTATGGGATTAAATCTGGTTCACTCGTTCAGACTTTCTGTATCCATGCAAGAGAAAGCAGAAGGAGAAGGCTGAGTTGGGCCAGGAGCACTTTTCAAGGAAGCATCACTCCTGTGACCTGCGCTGCATATTTAGGCAGTGCTGAGGCAGTAGCTGACACCACAGGAGAGCAGAGAAGCAGTCTGCCCTGTGCACTTTTCTCCACAGGATGTTTAGGGATGTGCAGTTTCCACATAGCTGTGTTGGGATGGGCTTCTTGTTTGCTTTTGAGGCAAAATTTGGTCTATCTTCTATGAACTATATCCGCTATGCCTCATGTATTCCTCACATGTGTGTTACTAATCCTTTTCCAACTGTCTCATAGGTGAAGGGGAAAAAATGAAAACACACAAGGCAAGTAAATAGCTGAGGAGATACAGATCATCAAGTCCACTGACACTTGACATTAAACAGATACTGAGGGGCTTAACAATTATGCTTATGGAGTGACGTAGTGAAGTACAGAGACACCAAAGCTAACTAGGGAAGATCTCTTCATTGCTGGAAGGAGACAAGACAGGTGAGCTGAGAAACTGGATATGTTATTGAGGCTATCTGTCTGTTTCAGTATAGCCTGAACTGTTCTCAGTACCAAAGCTAATTTGCTTGTCTCTGCACGAGTGTACTGTCAAAATCAATACTTCCCAAAACAGGTTGAGTTTGGTAAGTTAGGAAGAAAATAACAATGTCACAGGAAAAGAACCCTTTAATCTTAAAATTAAGAGTGTGCCAGTTCAACTCAAAAACATTTGTTTTGCACCCTCTGCCGACATTCTTTAGTTGCATTCACTGTAAAACTTTACATTGTTTGGAGTTCTTTAATAAAAAAACCAACCCTAAAACCCCATAAACCCACACCCCAAAACCCAAGTAGTGACTAGTCACTGTCATTTGTAGGCTAAGCAAATCAGAAGTGGAGGAGGTTAAAACTGAGGCAGAGGAATGGATTATTCTACTGCACCTATTCTATTCAGGAAACCTTTCCAGTGCCCTATGCCACCTCCCCCAAAAACCAACACACCCCACAACAACGGTGTATGTCTAAGAATTCAGAACCTCTATCCGATCACTTCTCTTTGAAAACAGTTTAAAAATATTTTGCTCCTATTTCTAATAAAATAATTTAGATAAGAAGACTTAGACTGTATCCAATACTGGACTTCTGTGGAGTCCAGCAGCATTTATGCAGTACAAAAGATGTTATCTGCTCTGAAATCTGTTTTCCCTCTTTGCTGTGGTCACACATTCCTTTTGTTCTTTTTCATGTAATGTAATTTTATTAATTTTATCAGAAAAGAGAGGGAGAGAAGGTGATCTAATTTCAGTGGGAATGTCAAAGGAAATTTGTACCTACTGTAGCAGCAAGTAATGATGTGTCTGTATCAGAGAGAAGAAATGTATTCTTTCAGTTGTCCTCCTGCTGAGAAGTGCAAAACTTCTTCCGAAAGACCTTATGTTCCTGTTCTTTAATTTACGTATTTTACATGAATGCTACCATGTAAGTTATTCATTTTACAGTCAATCAGGGAAGTAAATAAGACAATAATTACAAATATGTGCTAATCCACAATTAATGAGCACCTTTGGAAGTATTGTATGCTCCCATATATGTCAAACTACCACACACAGCAGCTAAAAAAATTACCCAAATGGGCTCATGTGTCATCTATTCTTGACTGGAAATACCAGTTACTTATAACAGTCTAATAAATAGAAAATGTCTGGCATATCACCTTCTCTGTTTACGCATTGGCAGTATTTTATCAAAATAAAATTAATAATGTGGTACCCCTCTTCCGGCCACACCTCAGATACCTTGTCCTGAAACAGTTGAAATTTCTTGGCCACTCTCAGCCAAGGCTGACAGCAAAATAAAAGCCAAAAATGTTTTGACTCTGGCAAAGCTTCTTTACATGACCATCAGTTTTCATGAGGGGCAATGCTTGGTATGACCTCGGAAGCAGAGAGGGAATGGCTTCAATGTGAGGTCAGTGGTTACCTGGCCTGGCCAGCCCACCCCTGTTGTCCAGCTCTTAGTGCATTTACAGCAGTGATAGGAATTAGGGAATTGGGGTGTATATAGGATGTGAAACATAAATTACTGACTCATTAGGTTTAATTAGATTTTCTGCCTGTAGAGAAACCCATTTAAGCTCTAATTGCAAGCCATTGAAACCTAAATGATGGCATTTAGACTAGGAGTGCTGCCTAGCTCATCTCCTTCATCTGTACTTACTCTGTGCTCCAAAAAGGAACAGTTGCTCTTTCCTAGGATTAATACTTCCTGCCTTTCCTTTTAAAAGATAATAAAATTATTCAATCAACAGAAAGTGAATCACTTGAAGTAAAAAATCCAAGAAATCATGACTCCTTTGAAAACTACTCAAACTTGGAAAGAAGTCCTGTGGATTGCTGAAGAGCCAGGAGACCTGGAGCTGCAGACCTGTATGCACTTCTCCACAAAACTGATTATCAGGGAGAGAGCAAAAAAATAAGAACTGGTTTCAAAATCCAACAGTGCAGACATGTTTCATGGTCAGGAAGTAATTTCCAGAGCTGAAAATACAGGCTCTGCAATGATGCTGCTTCTGCTTTCTCCAAGGCCAGTCCTGGAACAAAACAGCCCAGCACACGCACGAAACCTCTAGTTTGTTCTCCAGAGCACATCTGTCCAATATATCAGATTCAAATAACAACAGATAAAATTTTTGTAACAAAGACATTACATATTTCCTCACGTTTTATATTTTTTTTTGCATTACATAAGACAGCTTTTTTAATGCAGCAGCCACCCACCTCCCTCCCACGTGCCTACATATACAGTCTGTCCACATACTTATGAAAAATATATTATTTAAACATTAGTCAGAAAAAATGCAAATCTGAAGAAACTCCAACATGACAGCACAGAAAAAAAGAAAAAAGCTGCACCCAACTGCTAGATTTGTCCCACAGTATGGATAACCTTTGCATCTGAGAAAGGATGTGAGATCCCATCCCTTTCCTAGATACTTAAAGTACATGTTATGGGCTGTCACAATATTAAGTCATTCCACATCAGAAGCCTCAAATGCTGTCACTCTCTTGCTGAGCCTCTGCCAGAAATGCCTTGGAGAATGTCTGCCAAAAGGATGACTTTGTGTCCAACATCACCAGCTCCCAATCAGCAAACACAGCTTGATGGGAAACACTTCCAAATGCAGGTTCATAATTTGTTTTGGGTTAAAAGGCATGACAATTCTTGGACTTCAGTCATCATTTCTGCCATTCAGCTGACACTTGAAAGTGTTACTTGCCTTCCCTTTAAAAACTAGATTGTGAAAAGAAAGCACATCTCAGCAAAGTGTCAGGGTAAGCCCCTGACTAGAGCCATGACCTCAAAGTTGTAATAAGAAAAATAAAGCAATAAAAGCAAATTATTGATTGCATTTAAGCAGTAGATTCCTCTTTAACTGCTCCAATACATCAGGTAATCCAGGAAAGAGAGATGGATGACTGGCAATTTACTCCATCTCCTGAGACTATTTGCCTGGAGGAGGCTTCTGCTTTCTGTCCATGTTTGTGCAAGATGGAATATTCCTCCTGTCTTTTCCTTCAACTACTTTTCCAAATAGCTAAATCAAATACAACTTCAGGAGGGAAAAAGGTCATGCAAACTCATTTCTTGTTCTCTAAAACTGGAATTCTTCCTCCTCCCTTTTTCTCCTAAATTAAATCATAAAGCACAAATATAGTAAGCACAATACTTATGTCTTTTGCTGTTTTGCTATCTTTATACTCCTTTTCTATTTGCTAGTTATAATCTATATTCCTATGTATCATCATTATATATATATTCTGTATAGAACATATACAGAGAGCATATATATATAGCCTAATTTAAGAATTCTCACTCTGCAGTTTTCCAAGAATGCTATAGTTTTTTACCATCCATACCTGATGCAAATTGTTCACTAAATATATTTTGCTCAACCTCTGCCTTGCTCTTTGCTCATCAAAGACACCACACACAGCAGGTTAATCTGCCAGTCCAGACTCCACATTTCTATTATTAGACTCTCAAGAATTTCACCTCTGTGCAGCTGAATGACACACACTTCTATTACTATAGTTCTTCAGACAGCAGAGACAGACTCAGTGTTAGAGTCCCCTCATCTTCTTCCCCACTGCCATTCCACCTGCTGCTATTCCACAGTTGTGGTGTTTCTGTTACCCACATCAGATGTTAGTCTGGCTGCTGCTGTTTCTGAGGAAATTAGTGACAAAAATTCTGGGGAGTCCACTAGGAGGATATGTCAGTGTTCAGGGATATGTTTTTGAGTTTCTCCAAGGCCAGGTCAGTCTTAGGAAATGGACAAAATTCAGTAGAGAAGCTAAAGGTTCTAGTCCTAGAGACTAGCAACAAGAACCAGCCCAAATTCAGATTCTCCATTTCAAATGGTCAGGATCATGTTCACTAATCAGTGAACGACCAAACAGCAGGCACTGATGCAGGCGCAACAGGAGTGATGGTTCATTCAGCCTAGAGGTGTCACCAAGGTTAAGGTGGCCCATGCCCCTCATCAAAATTGCTCCCATAAAGAAGAAAAGATGTGTCACAGTCATAGGAGAAGGGAACAGAAGACCCAATATGCAGAGGAGACCCACTTCTTTGGGAAGTCTGCTGCCTCCCTGGTGTCCAGGTTAAAGACATGAAGAGAAAGCTTCCTGCCCTGGTACAGCCCTCTGATCCTTATCTGTCAGTATTCTTCCAGGCACGTAGGGATGAAGCTGGAACAAGAAGGCTGTACCTCAGAAGGCTGAGGGCAATCAACAGAGAGTTCATGGGCTTGGGACAACTGGTTAAGGGCTGAGGAGCACAAGCAGTGTTCTTCTGTATCATTCCAGCTGCAGGGAATGAAGAGGGAAGAAACAGGAAGAGCCAGTAGATCAATACCTGGCCCTGAGCCTGGTGGCACTGGCAGGATTTGGGGGTTTTGATCATGGCTTCATTTACACAACAGCAGATCTGCTGGTGAGAGACAGGGAAACTCTCAGAGGGGGAAAAGGATCTTTGCAAAGAGTTAGCAGAGGTCACTGAAGGAGCTTAAAACTAGTTTTGAAGAGGGAAGGAGATAAAACCAAGCTTCCTAGAGATAAGACTGAAGATAGCACGCCAAAGTTTGAGGGATGGTGTGCTAGTGACGTCCTTCCGTCTGCAGATGTAGAGGTAGGGGATGGAGATCCATGCAGCAGCAGAGACACAAGGGTTGGAAGTGCGGGAAATCACAGGAGTGCCTGAGAATAGTCATGCAGGAATTGAGGCTTCTTCCCTGCCGCAGATGATGGGATCAACAGCTCAACTGAAGTGCACCTACACCATTGCACAAGGCATGGGTGGTGAACAGGAGGAGCTGGAAGCCATGTGCAGAAGGAATGCTCCTTGGAAGGGCCAGGCAGAGAAGGAGAGGTGATAGGGTAGCCCTGGATGTGGGAATGTGGGGTTTTGGAACATGCAGTGCCAGGTCAGCAGTTGTGCTGATGAACTTAGAGGTCTTTTCCAACCTAATAGATTATTGCGTTCTACAAATCTGGATGGCTTCTACTTTACAAGAGGATTAAAAATAAGTTTTAAACTTGATTTATTTTCTTTTGTTTAATCAGATACCTAGACAGACTCTAATTTACATTCAGTTTGTGCAGAAAGTTGAATTCTACAAAACTGCAATAAATGCAGGAAAGAGCCTTTAGATGAAGGACGAAAATAAGCTATGAACAGACTAGAAGAAACAACCCCTATCTAATTGTATCAGACTGATGGCTGAGAGGGGATATGATTGCTCTTTAAAATACACTATAGAGAAGGCTTGTTTAGGCTACAGGATAATGCTGGACTGTTACAAATGGGATGGACATAAATATAAGCAGGGAATTACGAGACTATTCCTTACCACTAGAGGAGAGTTTGGAGGGAGGGGAGGGGAAGTGAAGTAACAGTAAGATAAAGCTTGGATTACATTTAGGAAAGGATTACATAGTGCTCCCTTGCTAGCAGAAGGCAGCATCGGAAGTGCCCTTGCTCATAAACTCAAATACTGCATTTTCTGTAACCTGAGTATAAACAACAATAAAGAAGTTGCTGTACTATGAGGGCCAACTTTTGGTTTGTAAATTATCAATATTCTCAAGTAAGACAACAGGCTTTTTATTATAATAAAGGCCATAGGATTTGACTTATAAAATGTAATGGCAACAAAAATGAAAAAAATATTCCAAGAAGAAAAAAATCCCACCACAAATACTAAAGCTCATCAGCAACAAAATGAAGTTATAAATAATTTTCAGAGACTCATCTTTTGTTTTATTTTCCTGGTTTAGAGAGCATCACTAGGTTATGATACTGTCAAATGGCACGCTGAAAGGGTTGAGTTTAGATACAGGCTAAAAAATGAAAGGTATATATAGACTCTGATTGAGAGCACGTCAAATTGTTAAAAGTACTAGCAGATGGACATGAATAATGAAAAAATCTGAAGGTTTTATCCTGAACTGAAAAAGGCATTTTCTTAAAATATCAAAGCAATGGATGTTGCAGGGATTAAGGTTTAGTACTGTGAATGTGGACCACATTTTGTGGATAGGAAAAGTTCCATATCAGAAATGTTGTGAAAGGGAAAAAAAAAAGCTTGGCAAGGTTAAGGCAACTTTGCTTGGACTTGAGGGCCTACATAGAGCCAGGTGATACAAAGGAGGCCTGAAAGGAATCTAGAAGGGAATTCAGAGGAAGCATAGGTCTAAGGTCTCTACACTTAGCTTCTGATGACCGAAAAATAGAGAGGCATTTGAAATTTTCTTAAGGAGAAAAAGGGGGCACAGGCCCTAACACAGAAGAAATATCAAATGTGGAGATGAAGATCAGTTACTAAATGCTGATATGCACTCTGGCCAGCTGAAAACATGTCTGGAATGCCAGTCTGGATAGAGTACACAGCAATATCCATAAAGGACTAGGCAGGCATTACAATTGAAATGGAGTAAGCAGTCAAGCTGGGGACTCTGAAGTAATATCTGGAAAAATAACACTCATTACTGAGCTGAAAAAATGGCATCTAAACCAGACCCATGATCAACAGGCATAGAAAATTTTATGGCAGTATGAGAAACTTACAGGCACGGCTAAGTTAAATTCCAATTTCATGACAATGGCTAAAAAGGTCCTTTGGCATGTTACTCCAACATGGCAGGGAATATGAATGGGACAGATTCTAAGTAGTTGGCTTCATACTAGGAGGGGTGATCAGGGAAGTGAGAGAAACACACAGAACATTCCTCCAGATGAGATGAAGTGAGATGATGGGAAGAACCACATCAGTTAAAATAGTACTGCCCAATTATGTCCCTACTGAAGGCAGTTGATATCAAGAGACACCAATTTCTAATTAAAGAGAAATAAGAGGTGCACTTTGAAATACCAGCAGAAGAAAAGGCTGACCCAGAAACTGCTCTGTGCCTTTATGTGACTGCCAGTTCAAGTGGCTCCTTCTAGAGCACACAGAAGAGATGCTGACCAAGGGAGTTTCATCTACCCTACTACAAGGACTCTGAAAAGCCTGACTTGAAGAAACAAGCAGAGTGCAGATTCCACATCCATAAACACCTCCCAAACACTAAAAAACTGAGGTAGAATTTTCAGTGAAAGACACTCAACCATAAGAAACTGGACTGGGATCCCCAGCTCATTTCTCTTGGGTCAGTTGTTGCTAACATTGTCTTGACATTTAAGTAGAGCACTTCCCTTTGGCAACAACAGAACTATGTGTGCCATATTAAAATATCTTGGACTTGTTTCCTTCTGCTCCTATGGTGAGGACTTGCTAAAAATTCCTGGACTTCAGAACTCCAGCAATAATTCCAAAACAAAATGTTGGAAGTACATTTTTTCAAATGCCTGTAGCAACAAAAATAGCACCTTGAGCATCTCAGGAATCCAGTGCCCAGCTGCATAACTTTTCCAGTTCCTTCTTCCCAGCTTTAAGACCTAGTATTGGGGGGTGGAGAAAGAGCATCAGAATCTTGGAAAAAAGGTGCTGTCTATGCAGCCCCAAAGCCAAAGGGATACCCCACAACAAGAGATTAAGGGATATTACTCTGTAACTGGTACAGGATAAAGCAGCGTGCCTTACATGTTCACACCACTCAAAGCACTTCCATTTCAGTTTCTACTTTTCCTCCTCTTCCATGCTCTACTTGATCTTCAGGAAAAAATGTGCACTGCACAGCATGAGCCTAAACATGCTGGGGGGGGTATCACAAGTGAGCAACTGATCCACTGTCACACTGTCCAGCTGCACCATGTCTTTTGGTGAAGGACACATCGTGCCTTGTGCTGCTCCTCCACTGACACCAAGCAGCATCCATCACCAATGGCTACTCTTAGCAGTAGCTCAAAAACCAAACCCGGTGTCTGTTTGTAAGACAGGAGGTGGCAGCTACACACAGAAACCACATGTACAATCATGCATTTTAACAACTCCTATCTGGATGGAGATGAGTCAAAACCTACAGTGTGATTTTGTCCAGGGGCTGTTTCTGTGATGAAAATGCAACCACATCACAATCCCATCAAAATCACCATTCTGAGACAGAACGGTCTCAAAGGCAACATTGATCCTTGAAGATTCTAATCATTGACTTCAGCTGTTCATCACTTTCACATCCCACAGAGTTGTAAGGAATAGAAAGCAGTACTGCATCTTCTCTTGTCAGCTAAGCCCCCCTCCTATTCTGCATTTTAATGAAGAACTTAATCTAAAATAATTATTTGCAGATTGTTCACTCAACTCCAACTGTTAATTTAAAAGAAGCAAGCACATAAAACCCTGCAGGAGTCCTAAAACACAATCTCAATATGCACAGAGTTATTATTTTTAGACACCTATAAAAGTTGGTCTACGATAATATGACACAAAAGCTTATTGCCATTTCATATTTCTATTATATCCATCACCTAACTTTGAAGATTCAGGTTCCCCTATCCTGGATGTGAAAACTAAAAATGCTCCATGTGTGGGGTTTGCTCTGAATCCAAGGGCGTGGATGTGAGAACAGCATATGAACTTTCAAAACCGTAAAGGACAGAAAATCTCTAATTTTTTCTCAGATTCCAGAAGAATAATAGACAGTATTAACAATGATATTTTCCTCATTTTTTAGAGAAGTGAGCTCTTGTGCTTCAGAAGCAAAGTTACTGGAAACAGAAAGGTTATCTGGGTTTCTACCAAAATACTATCCATGTCGTCTGAAAAGGGATTACATGTTTTAAATCACTATCATGGTAGCTGGTTTTTAATATAGCTCCAGCTCTGTTTGGAAAGACTTTTTCCTGGCTCCCCTTTTCCATCTACAGCTTCTTCTGCCTCCTCATGAATTTTGTGGGTTTGTGCGGGGAGGTGTAGGGGGCAAACAAAGAGTATCTCCAAGGATGAAGGCTCCGTAACCTCTCCATGTAACCCGTTCCAGTGCTCGGTCACCCTCGGATTAAACAAGTTCCTTCCTATTTTTAAACAGGAATTCTTGTATTTTAGTTGTACCCATTGGCTCTTGTCCAGTGGCACCCCAGAAAAGAGTCTGGCTCCATCTCCTTCGTTCTCATATCAGGTATTTATACACATTCATAAGATCCTCTTGAGCCTTCTTCTTTCAAGGCTCAACAGTCCCAGCTCTCTCAGCCTCTCCTCATATAACAGATGCTGCAGTCCCTTAATCACTTTTGCAGTCCTTTTTTAGACACACTCCTGTATTTCTGTGTCTCTCTTGTTGCACAGAGCACAGACCTGTACCCAGCACTCCAGTTGTGTCTCACTGGTGCCGAGCTGAATCAAAGCATCGCCTCCCTCAACCTGTTGGCAATGCCCAATGCAGTCCAGGATGAAGCTGTTGGCTTTCTTTGCCATAAGGACACGCTGCTGGCTCACATTCAGCTTGGTGTCCACCAGGACCCCCGAGAGCCTTTTGTGCCAAGCTGTTCCCCAGCCAGGCAGTCCCTTGTCTGTACTGGTGCCTGCAGTTTTTTCTCCTGAGGTGTGGGAGGACTTTATCCCCTTGTGTTGAACTTAGTCAGATTCCTGCTGGCCTCCTTCTCTGGCCTGTCCCTCTGAATGGCAGCACCACCACCACCGGCTGCAGCAGCCACTCCCCCTGGTTCTGTATCATCTACAAATTCCCTGAGGGTGCAGTCTGCCCATCATCCAGGTTATTAACAGAGGTACCTTTCTCATGCTAAATGTTGAGTTTTTTTACTTTTTGCAGTTCAGTAATTGATGCCTTTATCTCTCCTCTAAGGACTTGTCTGTTCACCATAACAAGTAGCTTTTCCAGTCCTGCATAAAGACCAGCAACTTAATAATTATGAACTCCAGATTCAAGACTTTATAATCTCCAGACTTCCTTTACGGACTGTAAGAATTCATACTGCTCTTGTAATATTCAAGGTTATTCAGGAATTGAAAATGGAGCAATGCAGAGCCATTACACAATGAACCTTTGATCTCTAAAATCCAACCCAATATGAAATTTTCTTTTTTGTGACTTGACTTTAAGATTTACTCCAGCTCTAGCTTATTCAAAAATCTCAGGAGGCTGCTCCAATAACTCATTTTGAAATTTTGAACACTGATCCATCAGACATAGAACAAAATTATAGCTTACTACTGAAGTCAAGAAAATGAACATCTGCTGCTGAGAGCCGAGCTGATCAGCTGTGAGCTTTTCCACTGGGAAACTCATAAAATGAGCTACTAGAGAATTCAGCGTGTGTTCTTGTAAGGAAGGAACAATAAGAAATACTTTCACTTATTTATTCTTTAAAACTATCCCAGAGAGCAGCAGTTACAGCATACATACCTTTATGGACACAAAACACAGGGGGAAAAAAAGCCAAAACAAACCAAAACAAATAGTATTAATAAAATAGTTTTAAAATGAAGTTTCCATTATAGAGTGAAAACAGCCAGTTCATTTTGTCCTCATTAACGAAGACATCTTCCAACAACAATGGCATTGTGGAAACTCTGTAAGGAAGGTCAGGGCAGCCCACATCCCCCAGCGATGCTATCATTAACATACCAGTGGAAGCACACTGGCTGAAGACTAGGGATAAACCCTGCTCAGTAAAAAACTAGGTACATTAATCACATTCATTCCATAATTGGGTTCATCTCTGAATAGAGGAAGCTAAAATTTTGCAATGATTGTGTTAAAAAACAATGCGAAGGTGACAAATACCTGGAATGCACATATCCAGTAAGTGAAATTTAAGGTGCTATTGGAAATTAAAACAACACTTTGTGGCATGACTCTCAGCTTTTCATAGTTGCCAGGAGCAAAAATGTAGTCTTCTATCATCACAAAAGCCCCAGTGCTACATAATTTTAATGTGGAGTGTTTTTTTTCATCACAAAGGATCTCACTGTATCAGGCATTGCTTCCTTCCTAAGACCCTGTTTTCAGTTGCTTAAAACTTTTTCAAAACTGTGAACTTTTGCACTGACATTTCCCCTTGCAACAGTTAGCCTGTATTTGGAAAATTTTATCCAGCATAGCCATTTCCAGGAGACTAAGGGACAGTGTTTTACTCATATTTAACTACTCACCTCTTTTGAGGTACACCACTCTGGTCTCAGAACATTCTCAGTGTAGCTTTTGTTTCAGAGACTGGCAGACGGATGCCTGTATTTTGGCAATTCAGATAATGTGTAGTCTGAAAACCTGCAGAGAAGTCTAGCTTGTGCTAAATCAGAGGACTTGAATTTCAGGGGTGTTAAGCTCTCTCAAAATTTGTAAATTTATGGATCTTAAAGGTAGCCAGCAACTTTAGCTGTCAGATGCCAATAAATTTCAAATCCCCTTAAATCCAACAAACAAATATAACCGATGTTCTAAACATTTTTCCTAAGTTTGCAGCTAGAAAACAAAAACCAAAAAAACCCAAAGCAAACAAAACCCCCCACAAACCCAAATCAAATCCCAAAACAAAAGAAAATCCCCAACCCTCCAAAAAAGCATACGAACAAAATCTCTTAACCTGAAGACACTAAGACTATAAATTTATAAAGAAGCAACTGAGAAATATAAGCTGTAGTCAGAAAATCACACCATATAAAAACCAGAGTTCTGAAAACAAAAAAATAAGTTAATAAAATTATGAAAACTGCTGAAAATTAAATTTTGAAAACTGCCAGAAAGATACTCTTGTGATGAGAGAGAAATGCAGGGTGATTAAGGGGTGTTTCAGGAGTCTGATTACCCCAGATGGAAAAAAATCTCCTTCCTCGGCTCCAGAGGATGACAGTTCACAATCCCACCTCAATGCAATTGCCATAGTCAGTCTATATCTGCACCACACCAGTGGACATGCACTCCCCAGCCGAAGGCAAAACTTGGCCAAAAAAAAAAAAAAAAA
>WEIT01038098.1:122211-167077 GCA_013389985.1 Dryoscopus gambensis
GTTATACCCCAGCTTCTCCTGTTTCTCTAAAGCATCTGTGTCCTTGCAGTGCCACAACAAAAGGCTGTGGCAGTGAACAGCCCGGCTTTCAGTGACGAGCTACCTCGCAGAAAGAAGCCTGGAGTAGGTAGACAACACCAGACGCACTCAATCTGAAAATAGCTGTTGCTTAGGAACTGGAGGAGTAAAACGCAGCACCTCAGATATATAATTGAGGGCTTTTATAGTTAAAGAGAATTAAAAATGCTGGACCTGTGTTTCTCTCTCCATCATCATTCTTTTACAATGCCAGAGGAACGACTGCTCGATTCCACTGACTCTGGGGCTACGCCTACATCTCCAGCAAGCCAAACAAGTCTTGATGACAGAGCAACAAATTACTCCCACACATCCAAGAGCCCTTGTAAAAACGTGTGCACAAAGTGTGCCGTGGGTCCCACCTGAAGGATCTTGGAAGTACTGTGTTCTAGTAGAATGATTAAAATACAATTTGCATACTTTTTCTGCAGAGCAATAATATTCCAGGGATGAATTCTGCTAGTCACACTTTCTTGTGGCATGTGCCAACATTACAAATGAGTATGAATATTTTCTCCTCACATGATGTGGTTCTACAGACTGCATGTATATATTTGAGAGAGAGAGATTTCTTTAGGTGGATTAAATATTCCTAAACACTTAGGAATTTCTTTAATTTGGAACTCAGTGTTGAAGTTTCATGCCTAAATTCTTAATTCTAACATGTATTAATCTTTAAAATTAAGCACAAAATGTAATGAAATTCACTTTGCACTTCCTGCTTCATTTCAAACCCATGCAGTAAATTCTCAGCATGAAGCACTTACAGCAGGCAGTGTTGTCTTCAGAGATGAAAAAAGAAAGGAAAAAAAAAAAAAGAACAAGTAGCCAGGAACTCACTGCTCTTTGTAAGGCAACCTATAATTCAATCTAATTAGAGCAGCCTTAATAGTATAATTATTCTAAAAGAAAAGGAATCCTACAACATACATAGACATGTATGTGGGCAGTCTCTTAAAAGGGGAGTGCAGTGATGGTCATGGTAGAAGCCATGAGCAAGTTAAATATTGTAAAGACAGCTTTTTACTTGTGCCATTTACATTCTATTGAATTGCAGATGCTTATCACGAGACAAACTCCTGCAAACAGAAATTCCCATAGGCCTCGGTGTATTTCATTTGACATCCATCACTACCTGTAACTACAGCACTTTGCATTTAACTCCTACGTGCAGAAAAGGAACACGTTTTCCAAGTGGGCCATTAAGAAGTATGACATGCACTTGTAGTAGCTTCCCCTCATGTTTCAACACATGCCACGGAAAACCTACTAGCTCTTAAAAAAAAACCCCTTCACTGAATCAGAGCTTTTCTAATGAGTCTTGGTAGAATAACTTTATGAGTTCATATGTGGATTTTAGTTTTACATTATGGTAAACCAGTGATTCCACTTCCTTTTTTTTCTTTCTAGGTTTTAAGGTATTTAAGTATACCTAATACATCACTCACCTTCATTTCTCAGCAAGATCTTGTTTTTTACAATGCAACTGAATCACAAAAGGATAAAAAAAGGTCTTTTCTATTACATGAAAAAATCAGAACCTCCCAAATTTCTCCTAACCTTTCAAGGAACTACTTAAATTAGGTTTAATACTATTCCTATCTAGACAATTTTCAGAGTCATGTAAAAGAGAGACTCTTCAAAGCTACAGTGGAATAACTGAGGCATATTTTCTTCTCTCTAACAGAAATTTTCTTCCTTTTCTTCCTTGGTTTTCGTGTCTGGGCACTAGGATAGCATATGGTAATCAGAAAGCTTGGGTCATTTTAGGACTCTTCATCAAGAACTGTAGTGAGAGAACAAAGGAGAATGCCTTCAAACTGCCAGAAAGTAGGTTTAGAATAAATGTTAGGAAGAAATTCTTCCCTGTGAGGATGGGGAGACCCTGGCACAGGTTGCCCAGAGAAGCTGTGGGCGCCCCATCCCTGGAAGTATCCAAGGCCAGCTTGGATGGGGCTACCTGGTCTAGAGGAAGGTGTTCCTGCCCATGGCAGGGGGTTGGAATGAGATGGTATTTAAGGCCCCTTGCAACCCAAATTGTTGTATGAGTATACAGGGTTTTTTTCCCACCTTATTATAGATCCTTTAAAGCTTTTATAGCACATCTGGACTGTCATTTGTACAAAGCATCTGTATGAAAACCCTTCATCCGAAGTAAAAGCAAGTCCAAAATGCAGGAGCCCTAATAATGTATTTATGTATTCTCAACACTAGATGGGAAAGACTATTTTACCCAAGCAGGAAAATTCCTGAGCATCAGTACTGGTAACAATGTCTCATTTGCAGCAACTGTAATTCTGTAGATAATTTTAAAATGTATTGTGATACCATTAACGCCACTGGCATAATTTGCTTCCAGTGACAGGTCAAGAGCAATCCGGTGGCTACATGTGGCTTTCCTGCATCTCCCCACACAGTTCTAACACCTTGGTCAATAATGAAAGGATTCATGGTGAAAGGGCCATCCAAGTTTTACGAATTTGTCAGGTTTAAAAAAAAACAAACAACCAATAAAACAGACATACATTATTTGAAATTGCACTCCTTTGATGTCCTGATGGAGACAGCTGAGTAAGAAATGCTTTCTCCATACATCTAATCCATCTTTCTGCTACCGAAAAACCTTTCTGTTGGATGACTCTGCTCTGTCTGGATCAGCTATTTGAATTACAGCTCAAAAATTATATTAATGAAAGCTGTCATAGTTTTATGCTTTTTCCAGTGGTCCAACCCTGCAAATATTAACAAAATTAACAACTTTGCCAATCTCAGATGGAAAACTTGCACGAATGCCTCAAATATAGCAAAAGCCAAAATCAAACACAAAATACTGAGCAACTGACCTGTGAGCCTCTGGGTCCTCGTTTGTGATCCCATTCAGAATGCCCCATGAGCTGAAAAACAAAGAAAAGCAGAGGTAAGGGATAAATTGCACTCATTAGTTTTAACTGAAACATTCATGCTTTTATATCCATTACACATTTTTCTTGCAAATAAACACGTTTGCTTTTATGATTTATTTCACGTAGCTTTTAGCTTCATAATGAAGCCATATAACACTGTACCTTTACATTCAGAACCCAAACACATCTAGCATCACAACTCTGCTCATGCCAGTAAAATTCCCACTGTCATAGATTCAGTTTTAGCCAAATGTTTAATAACACCCTGTGACAACAGGGTGTCAGGGTATATTTCTGACTCCGTCAGTGGTTTGTTTTGTTTTGTACTCTTGCATTTGTTTTTTATTTTTTCCCTTTTTTTCCCAATTTTCCTAGTAAACAACTGTTATTCCTATTCCCATATCTTTGCCTGAGAGCCCCCTTAATTTCAAAATTCTAATAATTTGGAGGGAGGGGATTTACATTTTCCATTTCAAGGGAGGTTCCTGCCTTCCTTAAGCTGACACCTGTCTTTTCAAACCAAGACAGATCTCTGGAATCAATTTGGTCCAGAGTGATGATAAACAGCCTCAGAGCATCAAATTTATTATTCTTACTGACCAGGCAACTAAGACGAAGTTTATTAAGGCTAAGCAGCAGAAAAGGAGGGATAAAACTGAAATCAAATTCCCACACAGCTTATATGCATGCAGTCTCTCTTGGAAGAAAAGGAGCTACTTTACATTTCGTCTGAAACTGCTGGAAACCCATCTCTGACAGTTTTAATAGTTACAGATGAAAGCAGCTTGTAGCAACAAGAACAACTCTTGCATGTTCAGGAATGCACAAAAACTTGGGCTTCACTAAAACCAACTGGTTCGTCCTACCCTAATAACTGACTTACAGGTCTCCAGGGAAAACACTCCCCCATTGCCGCTGAGGGTGAGGAGTGTCAGTGGAACAGGAGGCAGGAATGGGAAAGACCCCAATACCAAAACCCCCGTCACAGACAGAAAAAGAGAAGTGAAAGGGGTCATGTCCTTTTGAAGATGTAGGGTGGTGGCCTATGCTCTAAATTTCAAGTTTTTGCTATAAACATCATGAAGTTTCTAGGCTTGTGGTTTTAAAACTTATGTCCACTAATGCAACAATACCTTCAAAGGAGTAAGGAATGGTATAAAGGACTGTCTGCATTAGATATCTGAGATACCCATGTTAAAGTAGAACAAAGCTGTTTAAAAATTAGCATCTTCAGCCCTCGCCTCTCTAAATGCAGTTCTTCTCCTATGTGGTTATTTAATTAAAGATCCAGCAAATGATTACATAAGGATTTCAACTTTCATTAACATTCATAAACCATAATTCTGAGCCTCCTCAGTATTAGAGAACTGCAGGAAAGTGTGACCCACACATTTTGTGGGTGATCTAAATAAATAAAAAGACAGAGACTAAAGAATGACAATTGAAACCTTTTCAGCTGTTTATAACTTCTGTTTTTCCCATATATAATCTTTTCTGGCCTGGGGTTTTAATTTTGGCACCCTTGATACATCAATACTGCTAACTATGCAAAAGCTGGAAAGGAAAAAAACCCCAAGATAAAAAAAACCTCCAATGAAACCAGCCAAAAAACCCAACCCCAAAAATCACTCAGAGAAATAGAAAAGGCATAATCTTATAATAAGGACCGCCCCAACTGGGCACAAGTCAGGGGACATATCCAATATTTAAAATACAAGCAGTTCTATGTATATTCTTTGAAAGGGGAGGAAGTCCTCAGCAGCAGAATGCAACAGCATTTTGAAACCATATGGACTTATTAAAGCAAATATGACACTCAGCACAGTTTCATTTGAGGGAATGAGCAGATCTTTTCCTTGTAAGTACTTAAGAGGACCAATGAAATAGTTATATTTAGTGTTTAATAAAAGGCTTTAAATCAATTGAAACTCTGTTCTACTTCTATTCAGATTATAGTCTGTTACCCTGGAATTTTGTTTCGACTCATATTTACAAATATGCAACACTTTTACTGTTATAAAAACAATTAGATGGTGATGACAAAAGTGAGCTAAATCAGCCAGTAGTCACCAAAGACAATAAATGGGATTCAAAAAGACTGCAACAGGATCACATAGCCCAAATGCACGTGAGGACCTTGCAGCAGCTCCCTGGCTCCTTCCATTGGATTCAGAAAATTCAGAGTGTGGCTAGATACCTCATTTCCATTATAGTGAACATAAAAGAGTCCTGCTCTCTCTCATGAAAGGTGGACACAAAGCAAAGCACAGGAATGTGAAAGAAATTGCTTCTCTGCCCCATCTGTGTTTGAGAGCCAAACACTTGCATCCAACATTCCCCCTGGAACTGTCTGTGATACAGGAATAGGGTGGCCTGAGCTCTCCCAAACAGCTGAGAACCTGCAAAAATGCCTTTCTGCCACTCCTGCAAGGATTTAGAGCATTTAGTAGTGGCAAAAATGAATTACCAATGAGATTAGGAGAAGTTTCGGCTAGGTGGTAGCCAGCAGCTTTAAGAGTTTTTTGTATGTGGGAGTCAGCATCCAAAGAGCAAGATAGGAGTATCCAATCAGGCTGGCACCTGGTTTCAACCTTCACCAAAATAGCAGAGCTTCTATTTAAACATGAGCATAACATCTTCCCTCTTTGGAAGAGATTGAGTTGAATGGGCATTGAGGATGTGAAACAGTGTCTCACTGTTGAGTTCTTTGACACTGCCTCCTTACAGCTTGTGCTGAATGGGGCACAGTATGATCCATATTCTCTAACTGAATGGGTATTAGCCATGCTCCAGTCAGGATCATATTTCCACTGGTAATAAGAAACTGTTTGTTACCAGCATGTAGGCACAAAATGTACCCGATAAGTTCCTTTTTCAGTAACAGAAAAAAAAGCACAAATTATTTCCTTGATTACATATTAGAGGAAACATTTATTTTTACAAACATGCCGGAGTCAGGTCACACAGAAACTAACAGGGTGTTTTTGCACATGCTATTTTGAGTAGGATTCCTTCTATCCAATACTGTTCCCCGCATTTTCATGGTAATCAAGATAAATGAGATGATTTACTGACTTGATTGATTTAGGGAGGGCAATTTTGGTGTGGACACCATCAGCAGGAGTAGCTAAGCAGCTGGAGCTGCTGAGATTCACCACTGCCAGATCCTGATAATGTAACAGGGGAGCAACTGCATGGCTGCTCTGACCACCTTCTCCACCAAGTGGCAGAACTTCACCTTGCCCTGAGGGCATCCAAGGTGTCAGAGATGCCTTCCTTGCTGTGAGCTGAGAGTGATTACACACAGGCATGTGTAGGCTATGACACACAGACAGCAAAGGGCTCCAGTATTTGGAAAAAACAATCCCTTTTCCACAACCCCTGGCTAACTCCCAGGGTCAGCACAAAGCACAAGATGTCAGAGCTGTGCTGTTCAGCCAGATGTGTGAGCTGCATGCTCGTGTCATCACAGCCACTGTGGAGAGGAAACTCTCCACCCAAATGCTCCCGACATTTTGTAGCCCTGCAAATCACCAAGGCCAGTCTCAGTTCCAAGACTGGTTAAAAAAACCCAAACAAAAACCACAAACAAAGTAATTCACCACAACAAACCAACCAAATTAATAAATTGGGGGTGAGCATTTAAGAGCCATTCAGCTGCTTCCTAGTCAAAGACATTGTTTCAAAGGTTTCTGGACTGCTGGACAACAGCTGGAAGCAGAGATAAGCTTTTTAAACCAAAGCAGAGGCATAAATGCTTTGGAACTTGGCACTGCTCTAAACTGGAGGCAGGGGCAGCAAGTTACAATGAGGGGTCTGAAGAGGAGCTGCAGTGAATGGCTTCCCTGCAGACTGAGCCCCATGTGGGGACAGAGTTAAGTCCTCTGAAGTTGCTACCCTGGGAAAGCTGGAAGTCCTGGAGGGAGCTGCCTCTTCCATCCCTCTCAGGACCTGGCTGGGAGGTCAAGCAACGAACCACAGCACTGGCACAGGCTACACAGAACATTTCAGTATCAGGCAGATGCTCTGCTGAGACAGTGAGCAGGATAAAAAGCCACTGTGGCAGCAGGGGATGGAGAAAAAGGGCACCTGGTGAAGCAGGGTTGAGGGGAGATAAATGGGCATGGCAGCACAGAGGACAACCCAAAAGGCACCAGCAGTGACCATCCCTCAGGCACGGCGAAGAAACTGTCCCGAGCACTTAACCAGGGACTTTGCTCCAAAGGAATGAGATCATATCTGGCACTGGGCGAGACAGCAAGAGACTACATTTTGGAGGACTTTCTTATGGCAGCATATGACCTTTTTATTTCCGAACAATAAATTGCATCTGACTTCTTCAGGGATCCTGGTTTCCTTATGGGGGAGCAGGGAACACAGAGACGTATGACACAGCAAACTGGCAGCAGTGGGCTCAGGGCAGCTACTGTGCCCCTTGCTCCACTGCACCCCTGAAAATGAGCAGGTTTAACTTCAGAGAATGTGAAGCTACTGGGAAACAAGAAAAAAAAATGTAGGTGGGAAAAAGAAAAGGCACAGGAATATCCACCTCCACACCCTGTATCTGGTTTTATACAAATCTTTGTCACAACTACTTAAACAGATGACAGTAGTAAAACAAATCCATGTGTGTTTCTATTATTTTCACTCCTACCATTGAATTTCTCAGGTCCCTAATAATCTTTCACACATCAAAGAGGATTTTAAACAACACGTTTGTGAGGCAGAGCTGTAGTAAAATAGAGAAAAGACCTGATTTTGGGGGCTGTAGAGAGTGGGAAGGAGGGGGTGGTGGTGGTTGGGGTTTTGCCCCTTTTTTATTTCATTTTTTTTTGTAAGCAATTCTTATTCTTCAGTGATCCTCAAGGATGGATGCCACACAAAGAGTTACTTGCAGATGTAAAGCAGATTTTTTAACAAAGGCTTCCTAAATTAATGATCTTAATCTGTATACTTAATTTCAGAAAAAATTAAGTATAACAATTTAAAACAATTAAACTGATCGTAAATAGATTTCTTATCCCCTTGAACTGATCTGGTAGATTAATAATAGGCATATTGATCTGGTGGACTAGTAATCCACAAGCAAAAGTTTTCACCATGTTTTCCATATACCCATTTTCCCATTCTAAGCATAGTCATGAAAACCAAAGCCTTAGAGAAAAATACCCATACTGTTAACATAAAAACTGTGGGCACAGCTACTCTGATATCCTCCCACCTTAGCCACAGCCATAACTTATAAACAGTCACTTAGAAAAGAGGATTCCTTAGTATAGGAATGCCAGGGCAACACAGCAATGTCAAGATTCCTAAATATAACAGCAAGTTAACAAAAGAACAAAAGTAGATTGCTATAAAGAAGAAAATTACTATTTAAACATTGCTTGCTATTCACAGCACACACATGAAGCCCCTGGATTTCAAAGCTACACAGTCAAGTCCACTCTGGTGCAATTAAGTTCCTAGAAACAGTCAGAAAGATTATTTACTTTTATTCCCATTGGGAATCATTAACTGTGCATTAAGAATCCCATTTACAATACCAAGTCTGCACAGGCTTGATAAACTAGACGGCTACTGCAGCAGACAGACCCAGCATAGTCTGAAATCATGTTGAGGTATCTAAAACTTTTTTTTTCTTTTGTTAAGGAGTCTAAAGACTTCTACAAAACAATCTGCTCTGAAATGTATGTTCCCAATACTATTCTCTCTTTAGTGCACAGTTTTTCTCTCCCGTTTCATCTTTTCAGAGATCCTAGTGTCTCATAGATTTCATCTGTAGTTTATGTTGCTAACACAAACCTCAAAGGTGATGTGTGCCCTTTTGGGCTAGTTACCAGTGGACAGAAGAGTCTCATCTTCCAAAGAAATGTCTTGAAGATACAGGGAATGTCTTTTTGTACAGCAATTAAAAACCCACTGGAAAAGCAGGTAAACATTTCAGGGATCTTTCAGTCAAGCTCTGATTTCAGGTGGATCACCCTCAGTATGAACACAGATCATGATAGCTCATATGGAAGGCAAGTTAGTCCAATGAGCTTAGGAAGTGCATTATTCAAGTAGATGACCATTCTCTGGTAGTTTGCATAAAAATGGGAATTTTCCAATTTGATTCCCAGTGGATAAGTGTCTACCTCACAGCTAAAAAACAACAACCCAAACAAAACCCCAAAACATCATCAAACTGACATCCTTACTGGAAGTCTCAGCAGAAAAAAGGCCTTAGGACTGAGAAAGCATGGAGGTGTCACCCGATGTTTAACCTTTGGAAGTGGTTCCAGTACAAGGGGACTGTGCCACGGCAGCAGGGACAGGGACATGTGTGACTTGCTCGTGTCACCTCTGTACTTCCCTCGTGCACAAAGGATGGCATTTTGTCACAGCTGTCAACTCAAACCAGAGCAGAGTCACTTACAAAAAGGAAGAGGGTAGAGAGTGAGAGACAAAACAACTGCAAGTGCTTGGTCAGAGAAATCAAAGGTGGCAGCGCTACTGTCCCCCCACAGCGGAAATTCTGTAAGCAGCAGAATTCAGTAGTTTGACCAAATCAGAGCTCTTGTGATACCATAAGCACTGACTGAAAAGAAAAAAACAAACTTTGCTTATGGTAATGTGGCAACTTAATGTCCATCTGGTGTGAAACACAAAACATGGTGACTACAGGAATCGGTCCCTGGTGAGGCCAAAACAGAGGGAGGCAGAAAGCCAGAAATGTGATACTTACAGTTTCAGCAGCTTGTTTTCCTGAAACACATTAATGGTAGCACTGAGGTATAGCTGCAATGCAGTAATGAAAATTTTAAGATGAACAGAATTTGGCCTCCCACAAAGCAGACTGACCCACAGGGCCTTCTCCCACCCTGAGAGCAGCACTGAGTCTGGCCAGGTGAAGCCTCAGCTTCCAGGGTTAGCCAAGAAAGGAAAAAAGCATTGCTCTGCCAAGGCCTGTTTCAGCCTGACACCCACACAAACAAGCCACTACTTTCATTAACATCCCATTTTCCTGGTTTTGAGGTTTCACAAAGCAGAAGAATAGCACTGACATTTCAACAGCTAGATCCCAGCTAGCAAATGTCCTAAAATTACACTGTAGAGTCTGGTAGCTTACTAAAGAACCTCAATGTCAAAACTCAAAGTACATTCAGTTTAAATACACCCTTGGGGGGATTTTATACTAACTACTTTCTATTTCAGACTATTCACTTTAAGCTCAACCAGCAATGCTTCATCACTCATCCAGGAAAACTCCCCTCTCTGCCACCCAATCTCAATCAACCTGCCAAATTAATTATCACCCTGCATTTGTCTATTGCTAAGAGGGGAGAAAAAAGCAAATAGATGAACCTAGCAGTGACCCGAGCAAAAATGAATCCTCTGAAACGGAACTAATTAAATCAGTTCAGTGATCTTCTTCCAGCACGACACATTTCACCCACTCCACCCCCAAGCAGCCCAGTTCTCCCATCTCCTCCAACTGTCCTCAGCAGGGCGCTCACATGGGGCTCAGATGTCTCTCCAGCAGCAAACCAGGGATCTTTTCTACTCATCCTTGCAACCACATCATTTAAAAGAAAGGAAAAAAGCCAACTGTCACACAGAAAATTCACAACGATAATTTCCCACTGACATTTACAGGCAAATTCCTGGCCACAGAGTATGTGTTTCAGCCAGATAGCAGTAGGATTTGATTACCTACCTCAAATTTATGGGACCACAGACACCAAACATTGGTGCTCTGCTGGCTCTATGGAATGAGCAAAGCTCAGAGCACTGTCAGAGCAGGGCTTCACTTTTGATACCCCAGTCAGGCCTTATAGCAGAGCTGTCAGGACTATACATACAGAGAAATTTGTGGGTTTTAAATCAATGCCATGAGTCAGACACCAAACCCTGTGCTAAGTGCATTCCCAGCCTGGCAAGTCCATGTGCATGCACAGCCGTAGCATTGATCCTGCTGACTCAAAAGGACCTTGCTCAAGGATATAAGGTACACACACAATTTAGGTTCTCCCATCCTACAGTTTTAAGAGACAGTCCAGTTGAAATGCATGCAAAACCACATTTGGGCCATAAATTTCCTCACTGCTGGAATTGGCACCAATTTCCTTGGGGTCATGCTGTCAGACACTGCATGACACCCTGTGCCAGCTGATCACATCACGCCTGTGCAGTGGGAATATCGTAAGCTGTAGGACCAAGGTAGAAACACCAGCCTCTCCTCTCTCAGTGCACTTCACTTTCCATCATTCTTCTCTTTCTGCAGAACAAATTCAGAGCAAGAGCGGAATAGGGCAAGGCAACTCAAACAGCGCACAAAATGCCAGGTGACAGCCCCACTTGGGGAATTAAAAAGACACCAAAGCGAGATCTCCCTTGACTACAGAGTTGGACTATCAAGTCAGTCCCACCTTGCTTTTCTCCCTATATGATTTTTAACACGGTCTGTTCTTTCTTAGACAGGAGGCATGTCACAAATAGACATTAGCACTGAAATCTGGATGCCTGCATGGGATCCCTGTCGAGTCAGGTGGAGCTTCAGATGCAGGAGCCCTGACAGTGCCCTCTCTCACAGCGGAGCGCAGGAACAGCACAGCAACACACAGAGGCAGGACTCTGAGTCATCTCTAGGTAGGTGCCTACACAGGCAACAGTTTGTCATTCGCACCCATCTGCTGCTCCAAATCACACACACATGCCATCACATGTGCTTTTCCCCATCTGGATTGAAGAGATGCTGGATATAAAGAGGCAAAAGCCAGGAAGATGAATACCGGGCTTGTGCTGTTCAAGGGGGAATTGTCAGGCACCTCCATCCACCCTAACAGGAGCGATTTCAGTGGAGGTTTTTAGAAGTCAAAGACAGATTTTTCACAGTGGCTGTGTGTTTTTCCATGATTTGAAATACTGCCTTTCCAACAAGTTTGATTCTTAATGAGCTTTGCTTCTCAGATTTTATTTTAAAATAAAACCATGTATGTTTCTTAGAGGGTTATCATAAAATACATTCTCCTGCAACATTGTCTGCCGACATTTCATTCCATGTGGTTCACCCAAGTCCTATTTCCATCACATTTCCATAGTGTCACAGCACTGCTAACAGCAAAAGCAGAGCCCACCAAAAGTGCAGTCTCTACCACGGTGTAAAGGATGCATAGAATATATGATATTTGAGGGGGTCATGTTGCAAATGGAGGTACCAGGAGGCATTTAACAGTGAGAAGGAGAAAGGCAGAGCAGGATAGAGGGGAAAGGAGCCCTTTCTGGAAGGGCTGACCTCAAAGGAGAGACATGCAGCTGATCCTCTGTTTCAAGACCCTGGTTTTGGTGCAGTTAAACTGAATCATGTGAAAACTGCTGAAATGTTCTTCGCTTGAAGAATATCCCATATTGAAACTATATTTGGACTAATTTGCCTTTCAGAAACAGACTTCAACAAAACTAAGTACCATTTCTGTGGCAAAAAAAAAAAAAAAAAAAAAAAGGAAAAAGTTGTGGGCCAAAAAGGTCCATCTATTCAAAACAGAAAATTTTGAAATTTGTTTTCTTTTATATGTGCAACTACTTGCCCCTCTACCATTGGTTCTTTTTTCCCTCGCAATTTTACTCCTTGAGTGATCTAGCTTTGCATGTTGCTAAAATATACTTTAATGCAAACTTCACCAATAAAAGCAGTGTTTCCTCTTCTTATTGACGAGCTGTTCAGCACTGCCTCAGAAATAAGAGCTTTCCTTCTATTAACCTCAATACAATGTCTTCAGCCCCTTCATTTTGTTGCTGAAAAAATAATTTAAGTTCCTTTTTTCTGTGTTCCAAATACTCTTTCTTTCATCTTATGGTGAATGTGTGCAAAAATGCCATTTTGATTCAGCAGAAGTACTATTTTACTAGAAATATATCACTTTACCCTAACCAGGAGGGCCCACATTGAAAGGTGTTTGTATTTCTAGCTATCAAAGCAAACAAGAAAAAAAAAAGGGGGGCAGAAGGGGAAGCTTTGCTCAGTGCTAAGTGGCTGTGCAGATCTGGTTTTCTGACTATGAAAAAGGAGCTCTCCAGATGTGTTTCGACTACAGATTCAATCCTGAGCCCAACATTTTCCTGAGTACAACATTTTCATCAATTCAGTGTGGCCTGGAGGTTGTCCTTTGTTTTTCGTCCTGTGCCTGGGAACCAGCCTGGTCTTCCAGGAGCCATGGTTAAACACAATTCATCTGAGTCTTTGTAAGATGGCTTTGAGTCTCTCCCTGCTATTATCTGTCAGCTGCAAATCAGAGAAATCTTAGTAACAACCACTTCTAAAGCATTTCCAGGCCACAATACAAATTTGTTAACTCAGACAGAACCTTCCTGAGAAAAAAAAAAATATTCATCTCCATTTCACAGATGGAGAATTGACGCATTTACCCAGCACAGAACTGCAAAACTGAGAATAGAAACGAAATATCTTCAGTTCATGGGATCAGACCATAGGCTTTGTTTCAATTGACTATTTATGTCCAAGTTCTTTTTTGGGGGGAGTCAAGGGTATACACCAGGGAACAGAATTTTTCTTATTTTTGGCTGCCAGGAGATCTTATCACTCTTTCTGAAAACGAACTGTTCAGCCCTCTAAATATCAGAGGGAGGACGGGCTTCGTGTACCAACAACCTTCCTTTTTAAGAAAGTGAAACAGGAAAGATAGAAAAATCCAAAGGATAAAAAAATAAAGTTTTTCCCCCATATCTGGGCTGGACTCAGGCATCTTTCCTCAGTTAGAAGGTCTTCACCTAGGGAAGATAACTTGAGCAAAGTCAAAAACTTTGCAGTTGTGCCCCAGATGTGGGCTGAACTTTCCCCAAGCCTTCAAGACATCGAGTCCACTTCAGCTCTGCCCATGGATGCAGAGATGAACAGCAACAGGAAGAGATGAAGAGCCAAAATGCCAGGAGAGAAAGCATTCTCACAAAGCCTTCTGATTTACTGAGGTGTGTGAATCATCTCTGACATGAAAGTGTTCATGACAAGAGCTCCATTTTCTCTCTTCCACTTTCAGTTTTTCCATGCAGTTCTTTTTTTTCAGAAGGAGAAATCATAGATAATTGCAGTTTACCTAGTTTATTAGTACAAAGACCCATATTCCACAAGCATGTTGCCAGGAGATAAGCAGTTGCATTCTGAACATTGAGTGCATGTGTGCCTTGGGCCCTCTCAATGGGCCCCTTTATTAGGACAAAGACTCCTTGAAGAACCAGGGCCACTGACAGCTTCGATTCAAGCAAGGGTGACAGAGGCTGAGAAACAGATGCTTTATGAGCTTGGGAAAACTACAGAAGAGGAAAAAATAACTTCCCTTTCTCGTACCTAAATATAGAACATAAATAAAAATGTATATATCCTAAATAGTTTTCCTAACCTTACACTTTTCTTCCCACACATCCGCCCTGTTCCCCCCAGCACGCACGGTGTGGCCCTGGAACCAGCATTTTCATTTGTTTTCAGGGAAAGACAGTTCATGGTAGAACACCTGCAGTGCCTTAAGAGAAAGTCAGGAAGTTCAAGGTGGATCAAGGAGCTGCTTACCTGCTCCATTCTCACCGAGGAGCCACACAAAGGTGAGTATTCCCAGTGGAGACTTCTCAGTGGCAGTCTGGAGTGTGACATCAAGGAAGAGATGGGAAAGAGAGGAAAAAGGGTTCCCAATTGCCTGTAATGCCACATTTTGTTGGCTCTGTGGCTAAAAAGTTGCCTCCAGCCTCCATGCGCATAACGCCACCAACATTTTCCACAATATTAAATACACAGGATGCAGAAAAAAGTGTACAGAAATGCAGGTAGTGCCCACACTGATAACTACTGGTAAGCTCAAAACATTTGGAACCTCTAAAGACAACAGCACTAAATCCTCTTATTATAACTTACAGAAGACAGCTGGTTGCTTTCTGCAGCTGTAAAAATTACAGCATTTCAAGTTTGCTTAGAAATTTCACTTCCTGGAATCTGAATCATAGAAAAATAAAATAAAACTTCAAAATTATTAAAAAAAAAAAGAAAACAAAACAGAAAGAAAAAATAAGAGAAAGAAACCGCATTTCCTCTAAGAGAGGAAGAAGGCTTTTAACTACCAGGACTGCAAAGGGGAGAAAAACATAAATACAAGGACTAAAAACCAACTATTCATGGCTGATCTGATCTGCTACCTCTGCATTGGTGGGAAACCTGCTGAAGGGTAAACCTCAGCTCTGCCTGGTATCAAAAGCCAGAAGAGTAGTTATGGTAAAACACAATAAACAAGGTGCATCCTTCCACTCTGTCAGGAGGATGGGCAGGACAGAACAGAATGCCAGAACTAAAGCAAGCTAATGCTAAAAATAACTTTATCTCTCCTTATTTATCTCAAGAGCCAAATTATCTCAGTTCTACTTGAGAAGACTAGGCTATGCCAGCATCAGGAAGGTCAGAAAGCATGTGAAAATTTACCCAGTAGCTTATCCACTGCCTAAATATCTGCTATTGCAACAGTACAGAATAGCACAAGAATTCCTACTGTTTTACAGCACAAATATATGCCAAGTCCTTATTTGAAGAGCATGAGTTAAAAATGCACTTTGGGTACTACAGATTTAATGTCCTCGCTCCTAAAACACAAGACGTTTTGTTGGTTTTGGGTTTTTTTTTTTTTTGGTTGTTGTTGTTTTTGTTTTTTTTTGTTTGTTTGTTTTGTTTTCCCCAATGAAATAGCCTTCTGGTTCTTTATTAAAAAACTGCTTTGTGATTATTGTGAAGTATCTTGTAGAGGTACAGACTAATTCCTTGCCCCTAGAATGCAAAGAGCACCTGCATATCAGCAAGTAACACAACCAGTTGACTTGACTGGAAGAATTAAACCTGGATTTCTTCAAAATTCAAATGCTTCACAAACTGAATTAGCTAAAGATTTTGGTTTTGATACAAGTACTTGAAGGGAGAAAGAGGATATTTATGAGACATCAAAACATCCTTTTTAATATTTCAATGTCTAGGACAACAGCATTTCAGTTTTCTTTTACTACAGAGTGTTGAAATTAAAATTTGAAAGGAAAAAGGCCCAAAAACCCAGGGGAAAAAAACCCCACAACTGTTTCAAGCTGTAAAGGGTTTACTGACTCAAATGAGCTTTTCTGCTGTTGTCAAACTTCACTCGCAAAGTTTGTCAAGATATTCAGGCTGCGTTTCCTGAAATGCTTCCAGAGTCCTCCTTGCAAATCTGGTCACTGGGCTGTAAATCTGGTTGTTGGGTAGCTCTAGATTTACAAAGAGTGGCCAAATTTTCAGAACCTACCAGCTAGTCAGTCTTTCTAAGGTCAGGATGCACAAGCTGCACACCTGGGAGAAGGGCAGGGAGAGGGAGTCAGGAGAGGTTCCAGCAGCTCACAGGCAGCCTGATACCCAGCGGGAGAATGTCCTGCGAGTGCTGTGCTCTGGGAAAACTCACAACACTGAAACCTGGTGTCCTTCCTCTCCCTGCTTTCAGGTGTGGATCACCCCACAGCAGGGCAGACATCCTGGTGACCTGGTGCCCAGGAGCAAGTCCAGCTCCTTGTGAGGTGCTTCAGAGCTGTGCTCATGCCACTGCTCGTGCCCAGCAAAGCGTGTTCCTGGGTGCTGAACAGTAAAGAAACACTTCCAAAGTGCCAAGCTGTAAGGACTAAGGACCCAGGGGATCTAACAGGATGTTAGAGAGCAGAGACAGAATGAGGACAGAGTCTGATCTCCAACCCAGGGAGCACAGCAAGCTCCATCTAGGCCAGCAATTTGCTGTAATCCTGTTATTGAATGGGAGAAGACAGAATATCCTCCAAGTTCATACAACCACCAGGTACCCAAACAATGAACCCAAACCAGAAATGGGCTAAGAACGTGGCAAGCAGATGGCTGGTTTTGTTTTGCTGTGTGTGGAGGAGTCATATGTCCAGGATTCAATACCAGGGAGGAATTTCACTTTTGCAGGACAGGACATACAGCTCACCCTAGTTGATACACCCAACTGCTCAATGAACAGTTTCTTTTATGTGGTTGTTTTGGGGTTTTCTTAAAGGCCACACTTCTACAAAGGGATGCAAAATCCATCCCTAAGTCTAGCAAACAAGCAAGAGATAGCAATGAATTGGCCAATCTAGCTGCTCCAATCTTCTTTACCAGTCTCCTCTAATTGTTCCCAAGTCCCTGTGGGAACAATAGGAAGCAGTAATTTCACTAAGAGAAAAGGCCCATGGGATTAGCTGTACCAGGGTGGAGTTAATTCAGGATTTTTGTCAGGTTCTGGCCAAAACCAGAAGAAAAAGCCCAAGATATGGAGAAGGTATGAGACTAGGTTAATTTGTATGTGAGAAGTCAAGAAAAAAAGTGAAAAAAAAGAGCCCAGACTTCTTTCTAAGTCTTGTTGTTTCTTAATTTCATTAGCATCTCTCCTATGCTATAACCATTTCTTTTCAGTTTTTACCTCACAGAGTGCATTGCCCAACAAACTTCTGACTGCTAACAAGTGGGTAACTATCTACTGCTGGAGAATTTTTTTTGCCCTAAGAGGACACAGTCAGTACAGCTCCAACACCTCAACTTTCAGCAGCCAAAGAGTTGCTTTGTCATTGGATGCAGATGCAAAAAAGCCAGAAGAACAAGTCACTTAATTTTAAAGTATCAATTTCCCAATGTGAGGAAAATTCTTATACTCGGCATAAAACATGGGGGCTCGGTGGTATTGAATCAGTTCAAGGTAGAACTTTCCTCCAGCCAAAACTCAGTTTAACTGGAAATTCTCTAGGGCAGAAGAAAGTGTAGTTCTGTCCTGGTTCTATGCTGCTTCTAGAACAATGGGCCCAGATACCCAAGGGGAAATCCTAAGGGTTACTGTCCTGTAAATAACAAAACCCCAAACTAGCAGTTACACTTGAACAAAAACCTCTCTGGCTATCACTGTAAGTATGGATTTAATCAATCAGCCTGAAAGACTACAAAAAGGTCAAGGATGATTATTTAAAGTACCAGTTATCACATAACTGATAAAAGAACAGCATGACTGTGCAGCTCTTAAACCAGAGACCAGATGCCTAGAAAAGCTTATTATTGAGATTTTGAGGCTGTGAAGGAAAGAGGTTTTAAAAACACACTAAAATAGTAACCCTCCTTGAAAACAACCATGCTTATACTATCCTGTAATACTAAACTAACACAGCAAAAAAGCAAGTAAGCAAACAAGATTGAATATCTACACGAGGAAAAAAAATAACAACCAACCAAAGAAGTGGGCAATATTGAATCTATTTTGAGAATGTTCTTAAAAATAAAACTTTCTTTTCGTAACAGGAACAATTGGTCCTGACAAACTTACTTCACTTTATACATGAAGCAGATGTGAGCTCAGGCAGTTATAACAGTGCAACTTCTGTCAAAGAACTCTGAGGAGGAACTAATATCGCTATCACGTTTCTGCTTTTCAGACTCATCAAACTAAGGGCTGATTAGATTTAGAAAAAAATTTAAACAACAATATGATGAAAAAAGAGGCCATGGCCCTGGCATATGGTATTATAAACACAGGAAAGTGCCAGTATAAACCTTTATCGGGAGACTGGGTTCTTTGTCAAGCCGTGCCTTTCTTCCAAAACATCCTTGCTGCCATATGTCTGCATCTTGCCAGCTGCAGGCCTAATAAGAGACTTCTTATTCATGCTGTATAATGTTTTACAGGTTTGCCACGGGGGTCACTCGCTGGGAGTCATTTACGTCACAACCTCAACAGCCTCGGAGCTTAGGGGAGCCAAGAAATGTAGGCTGGTGGAGGAGAGAGGAGGGGCACAAGGGGAAACATCAGACTAGGAGCTCTGTGATTTCATCTCCTATCTGAAAGCATGGCTTTCCAAATTGCTCCTCTGCTCCAAGGGGCTCTGGGACCTTCCTGCTGTTTTTACACTCAGGAGAACAGGGGAAATTAAATGCACGTACTTAGATGAAGACTGCTGAAAAATTTTATTCCCTCTACTCTTGTTCTGTGCCTCATTATTTGCAATAACTGCACAGTTCTAACATGCCAGCCATCAGTTTCTGTAATCTGTTTGGAATATTTTGTGCATTTACAAAACGCAAATTGAAAGACATGCCATGCATGCGACGCAGCATTCATCCAAGCCGAAATGGAGCTGGCTGCCTCATGAAGTCAGTTTTTAAAAGCAAAACTGCTACCTCAGCTTCACAGTTTACCACCCTAACCTGGCTTTCTACAGTAGTTTTGGTTTGGTTTTTTAATCAGTATCCACTAATTGTGGGAAAATGGCTTTTCAAATCTATGTGCTATTATAAGGAAGAGAGATACTTTCACTACAGTGACACCTATAAAAGTAAAGGACCAAATCTGGAACTGTGACTGGAGTGACCAGAGCATCTCTTCCAGCTGTCTGCAATCCTGGAGGCAGGGAAATATTTGCCTTTCCTCCTTACTCCCTTTCACATAAACAGAGAATGACAGAGATGGGTAAAAACATGAGGGCAAGGTAAAAATTTGCCCTTTTTGCTACTGGAATAATTTGCTCATTTAATGGCCAGTGAACTAGTGTTGAACAGTTCAGTCTTGCACACCAAATTCAGAGCCATGCCAACAAATTCATGAAAAGCTGCCATATAATTGCCCAATAAGTGACGAACAACAAAGGCCAGAGCTTTAAATTGTTCATTTCCAGTCAGGTCAATATTTCAAGGGGTTTTTTTAAGTGCAGGTATTCTGTAAGTGTCAAACAGAATGGGGAGGGAACACTCGAAATATTTTCAGTTCTTGCTCCACTTTGGGGAACTTGGGGCTTTTGTTTTCCTTTCTGTCTGCCTCAGGGGATAGGAAGCTTTTTACTTCAGTATTACCCCCTCCTTTTAAAGATTTCAAACACTGCACAAGTGTGAAGTCCACAGGAAGACAAGCCTTGCCCAGTCAGATGCTCACCTTTTTCTTTTTTAAATGCTAGCAGGTCATTCACGAGGCAGGACATTTTATTTAGTTAGGAAACAGCCGCAGTGGAAAGTGACTTGGAAAATATGAGGCAGGTATTTGCATGGAAAGTTTAAAAGCTACGAGAGTTATTTTGCTAAAATTTTAGAAGTTTAAATGTTTTAGTCTTAGTTTGGGGGGGTTTTTTTAAAGAGAAAACACATCAAATGTTTATGTTCCTTTCTCTTACCTGATTCCTGTAAAGTCATGATTTTAAAATATGCATCAAAATATAGTCTGCTTTAAGAGCTCATTGTCTTGGAGTCACACAGCCAGAGCAGAACTGCACTTTGCACTTTTGAAATACCAGCCTTCCAGACTGAGCCCATTGGCCCAAACAACACCTAGAAAATCATCAAGGACTGAAGAAGAAAGTGAAAGCAATAACCAAAGAGGCGAACATCCTGGCGCTTTAAAATATTTTAATTTGTTCAAAATGATGCACATGTAAAAGATGCAGCACTAGCACCTGTAGGCTATAAATGCATCCTCTGCATAAGTGCAGCAAACCTCTGTGCATCCCACCCATCCACAGCTTCTGAACAAAGGGAGAGATGGAGGAGCAAAGCACTCTGGGCAAATCCAGAGATTTATGAATTCAAGAAAGCCTCTCAGTGGAGAAATATAGATCTTTCAGGTCAGCAATGCCTAATCAAGGCTGAAAATAGCACTTGAGAGCTATGACGCACTTTATAGCATGTTAAAATTAGTGTTATGAGTGCTGAAACTACAGTAGCTCTGCTGGGAGTCCTGTTAATGAATGTACAGGAAGTGTAGTACTAAAGTCCTGTGGCACAGACACGCACACACACTCCTGTCAACTAACCTATAAACATTCTGTGCACTCAATCCAAAGTCACGGTCCTGGTCTATTTTTTGCCTTTCTTCCCATAAGAGAAACTAAAAATAGGCCCATGAGAACCGTGCATGGGACTTTGCTCTTCAGCTGTTTAACTCTTGCAACCAAAACTGCCCAGCACTGTTTTTGAAGAGAATCTTCAAGGATTTTCCAATATGTAGACGAACGATATATTTTATATATAGACACACACATGATGAGGCAATGATAACCCTAAGAAATTGTGGATACACACTCTTGCCTATTTATGTATTATCTCTGAAGTTCATTTATATTTTATTTATCAAGATAAAAATAAAGACATGAAGATAATGTGGTATGACCTCATACAGGTCGGAAGTTTTACTCCAGAACACAAGAGAGGAAAAACAAAAAGCGAAGCAAAAACCCCCATTCTTTTCAAGAATTACTGCTATGTCATCGAGCAAGGTTACATAGCTGGGTGTAAAAGAATCCCTCTGACACACTGGAAAAAGAAGAGCTGTTAAATTTAAAATAAAAGATATGCCAGTAAGAAAAACCAAGAATCACTTTGCCTATGCAGCACCTCCTGTCTCTGCTACAAGGCCTTTTCCACATGCAAGGCAGCCAAATGGCAGGAAGGTCACATGTAAATGCTGTGAGTGCCAAACAGGAATGCAAGCATGCTAAACCAGCAAACCTCCACCTATCCCCTGCTTCTCCAGAGAAATGCTTCCCTGGTTCGGGACAGTTAACCTTCCTGTTGCTATCAGAAAGGGCACGTGCTGTCTCTGGCTGCAGCCAGCTCAGGGGAGCAGATGGCAGCAGAGGCAGATGGCAGTGCACACAGGTTCTGCGGGGCTGGGAGCACACAGTGCTGCATCTTCCAGTGAGGAAAGCAAATGTTGGGAGACACCAAACTGAGGCTGAATTGACTGCCTCAAAGCCTCTGCTGTTTATTTTCAGGGGCTGACACTTCAAAGAAAAGATCTGCTAGGTTTCTGCAGTGCTGCCCAGCACTAAATTGGCTGGAAAGGCTCCCAGCACCTCAGCAGAAAACTGCCTGATCGTTTGCCTCAATGTACCATCACCAACTCCACTTTTATCTCATTTCATTCATTAACAGTGGTGCTTTGTGCTTGCAGGCTGCTGAACTGCTTCTTACAGACATTTTTAAATACTTTTGAGAAGGAGACTAAACAGCCTTATCTCCTTGGTAAAATAAGGAAACAGAGGGCTAAAAAGTCCCATTGTCTTCTGCTGTTAAAGCTGAGGGTCACTGCCAAGAAAAAAGCGGAAGTGGCTCAGCTCCAGAGTCACGCTACAGCCACCACAAGGGACTGCAAAGGCATAGGGTCATGAGGAACTGGAGGGGAGGTGGGACAATCCTGGGAAGAAACCTGCAATACAATGAAAGGGGCACTGGGCAGTTAGGGATTCATAGCGGGATTGGCAAAACCAAAATCACAGGACCACAGAATAGCCTGGGTTGGAATGAACCTTAAAGATCACCTTGTTCCAACCCCCTGCCATGGGCAGGAACACCTTCCACTTGATCAGGTAGCTCAGAGTCCCATCCAACCTGGTCTTCCAGGGATGGGACATCCACAGCTTCTCTCAGCAACCTGTGTCACCACCCTCACAGGACACAATTTTTTCCTAGTATCTAATCTAAACCTGCTCCCAGTGTGAAGCCATTCCCCCTTGTCCAGGAGACAAGGAGCTGGGATCAGTCATGTCACAGTGGAAACCAAGGGCGCACAGGACACAGGGAGTCACTGTGGCACAGCAGGGTGGAGCAGGGACATACAGACTGGGATAGTCAACAAAACACACCACCAGTGAACTCCTTAACAGTGGGAACAGGCTGGGCACCATGAACACAGATTAAAGATACAAGCCAGGAAAAACACTTGTAAGATGAGTCAAGAGCAGTGAGAGTTGGGAGAAATGTGCCAAAGCATTCACCCAGCAGAGCACTGGCACATTTCAAACCTTGGGCTAAGACACATGGCCCTCCTATGGCTGGAGGCAGCCAGAAACCTGAGCTCTCTGAATTACTGATTCACCTGAATAATGAATGAAAAAGAGAAAAAGGCTGCAAATAAACAAAACCCCCCACTTTTTAACTCAAAAGTCCAATTTTACTTCACTCTTTCTTCTATCATACAGCAAGGAGCTTAATGAAGTGGCTGTAAGGTATTTCACTGCAGAGTGAAATACTCTTATTTGGCAAACAGAAGAGGGGCTGCCTACAAATGCTTTTGAATGAGCAGCTGCATTTTCTCCAGTATATATAGCACTAAAATTTAACTCCAAGCTATGGAAATTCTCCTGTCTGTTCCTTTATTTTCTGGGAGCTTTTAACATTCATCGCCACAGTATCTGAAAGTCCCAGAAATATTTATTTGAATAAAACTTCCTTAAGGAAGAGAGAGCTAAGACAAAGAGTGTCAGGTCAAATCTGTCTACTAATTTGAAAGGTACAGTATGAGAAATCCAAGACCTATTTCTGAGAGTTTTTCTTATTATATAATTCTTTCCATATTCAGGAGAGTACCCATTGATCTCTGGAAGCATTCAGTAAATAAGACAAGGAGTCAAGCAGTCATAAAAACAGGAACTCACTTATAAGAATCTGGACTTTAAAGAAATTGCCTAGTACCGCATAAAAAGTCATCACTCTAGGGCATCATTCACCTATCTTCACCCTGAAATTCTTCCTTCTGCAATCTCCTGACTCATTCTCTAAACATATTCTGGCATCCTCAAATATATGATCTAAGAAAATGCTGCTGCCCTCAGTGGAGAGCACAGATATACATCCAGCACAGGTTTGTTCTGTGCAATGATGGATCAAGGAAACTACAGGAAAAGAAATATGCAGAAATGTGTAGGAGATGTATATTACTTTAAAGGTTTAGGACATGAGATGAACTCGAAAGGGATAAGGGGATGTAGGCTAGTTAAGCTCATGCAGGCTACCATAATTTTAGCCTTCTCCTTATTTTTGAAAGCTCAATAAATCCTTTTACAATGTTTTTCAGTGGAGTTTTATGAGGTATACAGTCAGAAAAGTGAGACCTGCCTTCATTTCTGTTTCAAGTTTCATGAATATTTAAACAATGCAGCAAGTGAAATCATCCAGTGTGAACAAGCTCAGAAACTGTGTCTCATTAAAGTATAATCAAAAATCATTTTAGGTTCAGATTTTTTTTTTTCTTTAGTTATATAAGACAAATTCCATTCACCTGATTCAGTCGAAACATTAGTCTCTAACAGAAAGAACAAAGCGACCCCTCAATCACAACTTTGGGTAACCACATACTGTATTAATGAAGAAAAAAGTAAGGTTAAACACCTCTCCTAGTTCCTAAATGCATTCTTCATTTAAGACTAATGTTGCTTTGCTAACAATCTGTTTTCCTGGGACCTCCTTCTTTAACTAAACAATTTGTAAACCTGAGCTTTCATTAGTGTTCTTCCAGATGGGTTTTTGTGACATGCACTGTTATTTAGTTATTGGTGCTTTTATGTAGTTTACGTCTTTTGAGGAAAGAAAAAAAAAGTGAGAAATAGCATTCCAATGCAGCCTGGACAAGGATGAACACTTGCACTTCACGCTTCTGCTTTATCAGATGTCTGATTTAATGTAGAATGTTGATATCTGTGCTCAGGTCAGGGGAAAGACAGAAGGACTGACCATCTGAAGTCCAACTGGTACAGTGGCAATCAGCTGAGTTTGTATGGACTGTAAAAACAAGACAGGTCTCAAAATCAATTTGTTTTTTAAGTCTTCAGACAAGTGACTTTCACTCCTTCATTCACAGAGTTAATTTTTTTTCTTTTCCTTTTCCTTTAGCAAACAAGTTTCTAAGGCTGAATATTTACATATTCTGAGTTCCAAGAAGGAAAGCTGCAAAATATCAAAACAACTAATTACAAAGACGATCTTTATATTGAAATAAAAAACCTTCCTGCAACAGCCCTACTGCTTACAGTAGCTCTAGTGACCCGGTCAACGTGAAAAAATACATTTTATTGAAATATTAACATTTTTATATCTCATATAGGATTTTTTAGTTTTTATTTTTTAGCCATAAAAAGCTCCTGTAGTTGAGTTCAAATCAGCTGTTACTTTGTACTGGGTTTCAGAGACTAATTGTATATACCACTGCACATTTAGCTAAAAACATATGCTTACTATGAGCATATTTTTTAAAAAAACCCTAGGCTTCTTCAAAAACACACAGATTTTTGGCTTCATTTGCTCTTCTGGCCAGAATTACCTATGCCTAAGCATTTAAATTCTATCAAAAAATGAAGCTGTCTTTTTTTTTTTTTTCCTACTCACTCTCCTCACTCCAAAACAAGATAGCTAAAATAAACCCCATACGGTGTTGCTGGCTTACTCATGACTGTAAATTCCCTCCTCAGTTCCTTGAGCCCCCAGCTCCCTTGTGACATCATAGGGTGGTAGAAACGTGTTCAGGTCTATTGATGCTGGCAGGTATCAAAAGCTCAGGGGAGGACAAAGCTTTAAAATTTTGAAAAAAAGAGGTCGCCTGAAGGATGAGGAAAGGCAGTGGCGAGACCAGGCAGAAACCTGTCTGCTCTGCCCCTCCCCTGTTCCCACTTGGGCCAAATTCTAGCAAGAAGCAGAGGATGGGGATGGTGAATGAATGGCTCATCTTCCATTACAACGTTGTTTAAAGCTCCAGCTTTCTTTCCACTCTGAACAGATTGAAGTAGTAAAAATTATTTAAGCAGTAACTTTTGACTACTGCCATGGATAGGATGATGGCACAGACATCACCTCTGGGTCACCACAGTAGTCCTTGCACATTTTAGTGTAAGTTGCAGTAAATTCTACAATGTGAAAAACGTGCTCACTGTTTATGAGAGGTCACCCAGAATTACTTCCTTATGTGGGGCAATGACAAGACTGTATAAAAAATGCAAAGGTCTTGACTCATAATAGTTACAAATTCACTGGAGAAACATGGAAATTCTTAAAGGTAGGACAATCTCTCCTTGCTGAAAACACATCATATTTTATTTTCCTGTGTTGACCCAAAGGATAGGCTGCAGCAGGTAGGTGAGTACTGCAGAGCTGCCACTGCAGTCATGTTCTACAGACTGTTTTGAGGTTTTCTCAATGAATTGCCTTGTACTGGTGGGGGGAAAAAAAGACCCACAAAAACCCCAGAAAAAAATCCGAAGCAGCCGACCACACATCAGTACTTCTCCTGTGCAGAGAGCTTGTACTTTCCAAAGTCAACATTTTTCTTCCCTCTCTGGTTTGCAGGGGGTGGGGAGGGGGTGTGTGGAATTTATCAAGCGTTTACAAACAAAACCAAGATAAAGCTGAATGTTTTTTACTTTCATCTACACAGTGACAAATATGGACTGTAAGAAGTCCTTAGTTTCTCGTGTCCAGGCGTGAAGTTGGTTGGGAGCGAGATTTGAAAGACACCGCTTCCACTTTTTTTTCATTACATCACTTCATATGACTGTACAGGCAAAGGAGCCTACATGATGCAAGCTAAACCTCTTTGGAGAGGAAGACTGTTTCTCTTGGACTTCCTTACAAGCTTCAGAGGCCAACAGCACAGTTGAAATTCAAGTATTTAAAAACCCAAACGTGCCATTTTCTTCATCAAATGCTCTATCTAGCAACAGTCCCCCAAGGAGCAGGAAGAAAGCAGATTCTTCCTATTTCTCTCTTATTTTCCACTCTTCATTCTTTTCTATTTTTGCCCACCTCCTCAAACTAACAGGAGAAATCTCCTCCCCCCATCCTTCCTTTTTGCAGGCAGTGATTGGGAAATGAGAACCTGAAGCAGCTTCCCAGCCCATTCTAAACATGTGGGCAGGCTGTGCACTTCTCCAGCTCTCTCGCTGGCTCCTTTCCATAATGAGCTCAGAAAACACAGAACCATCCCCAAGTATTACAAGCACCAGACTGTTCTGCTTCTGCAGACTCCATCAGTGAAAATGATGAAGCAAGACAGGAAAATATCCCTCCTTCCCCTACCTTTCATTTATAATTGACCTCTTTGATCCTCTCTCTGGAAGGGTCTGAACTTTTCCTTGAGGTAGGCCAGCTTTATGACAGGAAAAACAAAAACTCAATAGTCACTTCAAGAAGTGTCAGGCGTAAAAGAATAAAGTCCCTGAGAGAAAAGTGAAGGGGAAACTTGGGAGTGGCAAAACTACCAAAAAAACTTCCCCTGAAAGAGGACAAACCCATGACAGTGTTGTCTTTCTTGCAAGCAAGCAAATATATCTGTAAACTTCTAGGTTACTTAAGCAATGCTTTCAAAAATTATTTGCTAAGGAAGCAAGTATGAAAAAAAAAAAGAAAAAAAGAACTCTCAAAGCAGTATGATATTTTTAAATTATTAAATGTAGTTTGTAATATTTTTTTCAAAAGGAACAACATCAAGGACCCACAAGAAAAAATCCTGGGAGTACATACTGGCACCTGAGATGCAAATAACTAGAAAAAAAAATAGAGTTATTCTTCCTAGTTTCACAGAGCCTAAGAAACTCCATACATTTGTCTAATCCTTTTTATCTCTGTTATTCCAACAATAAACTTCCCGGAGAGACACAGAGCTGCTCCCTTGCCATGCTTGCCTTTCAGAGAGTACTTTTTCACCACTGCAAAAAAAAAGTGCAGGCACAAAGGTCCCCCAGGCTACCTGGGTACAGATTTGGGGCTACCATACAGAGTGATGAAGGCCAAAGAGAAGCTGGCACATCACTGCCACAGATCAGCATTGAGGACATGCACTCGCAAAGGAACAAACATCACTGGATTTGGTCACAGGCTGAAGCTAGAGCCCAAACCTTTACCATTTGTACTTCTACAATTTCACTTCCTGAAAAATTTTATTTTCCATGAATGCAAAAAAACCCTCTTGAACTGCAATGCTAGTGAAGTCATCAAGTTTAGAATGCTCAAAGTTCTTTAAGAAACCAGTATAATTCAAATATTATGGATAAATCTCGGTTTGGATTAAAAACTGAGATTTGGATTAAAATAAGGTTAGAAAACTCTGATTGAGAGCAGAGTTAAACATATAAATTTTTGAATCATGAATAATTCAGGGTGAAAAGGACCTCTCAAGGTCACCTGGTCCAAGCGTCTGTTCAAAGCAGGTTAACTCAGGGTGTTGGTTGAGGTGAGCTTTCCACCCCCAGGATAGATGTGCCACAGCCTCACACTTACACTGTTCTGGTGTTTCACTGCCCTTGCTGTGAAAAGTTCTTCTACTTAATCTGACTTTCTCTTGCTCTGCTGATTGCTCCTGGATGTTACAATATGCACCTTCAAGAAAAACCTGGCTCTACCTTCTCTCTGACCCCTTTTTAGGTAGACTGGAGAGAGCAAAGAGATCACAGCCTGCTCCTCAGCCTCTTGTCTCAGCCTCAGTGAAAGGAAATCACACACAGCAAGTCACAGACAGTCTTGGGATGCCTGGAGGGAAGGGAAAGATGCCTTCCACCAGCTGGCCAGCTCCACTCCTGCAAGGGCAGCGGGTTCCTGGTGAGCCCCCATGGCTGCCCAGCGTAAGGATGACTCAGGGTCTGGCCTGACTCCTTGCTGACTCATTTCCCTGGAACCTTTGGAGTTAATCACTCAAGAGTGCTAATGGACTGCTGAAAAGGGCAAGTTGCTGCTTTTGCCCTCATGTATTTCATGATTCACAGAATTCTGCTCATAGCAGAGTGCTTTGACTGAGTGCTCCAGAACCGACTGATGCCATACTTGAGGCAACTGTCAAAGAATTAATTTTCTAAAAAAAACCAAAACAAGGTGTCAGTAGCTAACTTAACAATGTCACTGACACAACAAAAAAGGCTTGGCATGGAAGAATATGTAACTGTAAGGCTGACAGCTGTTTAAGGGATATTGGACTAAGGCCACAGTCCTATGAAAATCCATCCTCTGAAACCAAAGAGTTTCTTAGTGCTACAAAGCAAAAGATAACCAGCATTCCAAAATAAACCTCATTTTCTCTGATTCCCAATATGCAACAAAACAAAAAAGCCAAAAAATCTACTGATCAAACCAAACACCTCGTTTCCAGTATGCAGCCCTCAACTCTGCACTCCATCACAGTTTTGGACCTGTCATACTGTGAATCAGGAAGAAATACTTTAATTTGAAAAGCAAATGTAATTACACTAAAGAAAGAAGGCAAGTGTTCAATCTGCTGGCATCATAGCTCCATCTACCTGCCCAGCTTCCAGGGCACGCACAGCTGGCAGAGCAAACTGTGATATGTTTGTGCTCCCAGGTGTTTCCCTTGAGAACTGAGCCACACTGCTTTAGGGACACCCAGGCAAGTGTCTGTTTGTGCTACGCAGAAAACACGTGTCCAAGGTTTCTGCGTCTCCCCCAAAAAAGCCGCTCTTACATCAAGTACATAAAGCATTATCTTAATTGTTTAAATCTTTCCCCCGGGACGCTGAAATTCTTTTGAGGTTCTGCCAAGGATATTTAACTAAGTCTTCCCTTAGAAAGGTGGTAAAGGGGGAAAACAATCAAATGGGGTTAGAGAGATGGTTTTCCTTTTCCCCTTCTGATAATTATACAGAATATATCTCAGCCTGACAACAGAAAAATAATCACCTTATAACAAGAGAACTGTTGGCTTGTTGTTATGGTGGAGGTTTTCATGGCAAAGGCTTCAAATCATAGCCTATTGCTGTTGTCTTTTTCCATGTAGTGCTATACACAGAAACTTGAAGACGATACAATACAGATGAAGTTTCCTTTGCATATGTCACATTATTTTTCTAGGCATTTTCTATTGATAAAATCTATTCCAGCTCCATTTCATCCAGTTTTTGACTGTCACATTACCTGATATCAGCTATGAGCAATACATATTTCAAATCCCACCTACCAATGCAAAGAAAAAAACCATATCTGTCTGTAACTCTCCCTTAACAGACTCCATGTCAAGTGACTATCCATGGCTTTCTTGGTATGGACTATTTTCCAAGCCTCAGTGAGATACAGACCATTTAACAGTCAATAAAATCGTTGGCTAGTCATCAACTAGAAGACTATAAAAAGTTAAAATGATCTTTTGCAGACATATACAAGCCACTTTTCTCATGTCTCAAGGCAAAGGAAAGACAAATGCAGTTTCTTTTAGTTTAATGTCAAATCCATGTTTAAAAAGTGGCTTGAATTAATCTGGTTTTCTTTATACCAAAAAAAAATGGGAGCTCTCTGACACTTTTGAGTATCAGTTTAGGGAAGAATGAGGAACAGTTGAAGGGTGGCAACTTTGTAAACTGGTATTGCTGAAATCATTCATTGAAACCTACATGAGGTTATATGAAGAACCTCAAAAAATTATTAAAGCCTTTTTTCGTGATGCCACTGCAGTTTATAAAGACAATGCACTGCATCACAATGGTACACAGACTGTTTTGATACAGGAATTGTTTAATTTTTAATGTATCACATGCATCCCAACACCCTGGAAACAACAGGAGCAATATAGGATATTTCCTACTTCCAGTAAAGCACAGAGACCACCACTGATATGGCCAGACAGAACTTTATTCTACTGTGAGCCTAGATACCAACAGATCCACATTATATTTCTTGCAGAAAGGTTCAACAAGAAAACAGTTGTCCCATAACTAAATAACCTGATGTAGATATTTAATATGCAGTGACAGACAGATGTATCTGACAGGCAGCAAAAAGGACTCATTGACTTCCAGTACTGACATGTCCACAAGTACAGCAACCCTTCTAAATGAAATAAAAATTTTCTAGCCTATAAAGGAAACAGGAAAATTACAAAATTAGTAACTTTTTAATCTGATTGGGTGACATTTTAATACTGGCCTGTAGTGTAAACAAACTGGAGTATCAAAGATATGTCAGATGAATAAATTGTATTACATCAAAAGATAATAAGCATTTGTTTCTATAGAACACCCTACCAGGATTTTACTGATCCTACTGCACACTGATCCTAGATGATTGGAGGGCTCTGTCTATGATACACACTCATGGACAAGCACACACAGACTAGCAGAGGTTTAGGAACAGAAAAGCACTCATATCTATATATGGCTCTGTTATATGGCACTGCAAATAAGTGCAAATACAGTAAAATATATGAAAGGACTCACATGGTGAGCAAAATAAAAGCACAGACAGACTGGAAAATTTCCCACTAAAACAGAATTCATTCCTGAGGTATTCATTTCAATGGAAATATGCTTTTGCTCTTACTGAACTTAATAAGGAGATCTGCCAGTTATTACAAATGCAGAAGAAGCAGTTACTCTGAAAGACTGAGACAGTCAAGAACATTAAACCCTCCAAGTCTCAAAAGGTTTGTCACTTTTAATAAAAGGTTCAGACACTGTATTGGTAATCTAATCAATCTATAACAACTATTACACCATAGACAAAAGAATGCAAAAGCTCTGTAATCGAGATACGGAAATTGTCAGCTTGCATGTATCAGGTGGAATCTAACCCACGCCAATAGCAGCCTAAACCATATCTGTCTGATAACTGTTTGGCAGCTTCTGCAAAACAAGTTAGGCAAGCCTACACCACGTAATTACACCACCATGCAGGGCTACAGGAGCCAGCTCAGGTGCGGGACACTGCCTTGCCACGTCAGTGTGCTGCAGTGTCCAGGCTAATCAGTGGCTGCTTGGGGCACAGTCCCGCTGCTTCCAAGACTACAGCTGGATTCCTGCACGGCACTTCCCTGTCTAGACACACCAGCCCATTCAGAGCCAGCACTCCCTGCCAGCCCTGCACCGCTTGGGACAGAAAGGTTTCCAGATCAATGAAAGCCACCACTGCACTCCCGCTAGCAGGAACTGGGAGCCCTGACCTGAGCTGAGGTGCTGGGACACACAATACTTCCTGAAAATGCTCTCTTCCCAAAAGGCACAGGACAAAGTGAGGAAAACACAGCTGTACAAACTTGTTCCAGCTTCCCCGGTCTCACTGCAAGCAGCTCTGTGGCGCTCTCTCGTGATGGGCAGACCTCCTAAGGAACACGTATAAGAGGCCTGCTAACTTTCATGCTGAAAATTTTAAGTAATGTTATTGTTCCACTTTCTGCTGTAAAAGACACAAAATGGTGATACTGCGGGTACACAGGAGTGCCTCAGGCACTTTCAATTAACTTACCCTATGTGACACCCATGTGAGAAAAATAACTTTGTCAGATGCCAAATTGGTAGGAAACTGGACGCTGGTTTATGTACTGGTGGTCCATAACTCGTAGCAGAGCCCTGGTCATCCTGTGCTCTGACCAATTTATTATATCCTGGATTTCAAGGCAAAGAGCAATTTTTTTTTTCTAGTCTTTCTTGGTACAGCAAATGTGATAATGAATGCAGCATCAACCTTTTCAACTAGTGAGCCCTAAAAACTGCTAGAAAAGTGCAGGATGTCTGCTCGCTCTACTGAGCCGAGAAGGAAAGCAACAGATGACAACCTTATGCTTCAGTATCCTGTGGCACTTTTCTTAATAACAAGGATCAAGAAGACACTCAAAGAAAATGCACATATTTATATCATTAAAAAACTTACATCTGATGCTCTCTAAAACCAGTGAAACCCCCAACACCATTCCAAATGAGAAGTATAGCAAGTCAAACTGTAATGATGTCTCCTGGGCATTTCTAAATTAAAGCCTAAAAATCAATACATATTGTAGCCATATAGTAAAGATTGCTTTCTACAGGGAATTTAAAATCATAGCACACCTTGACATTTGTCTAAGGTATTGAGCTATTATTTTAAACACGTACTTATGGCTTTTAGTCTCCATGAAATGACTCACCTTGCATTTGCAGTTTCAGAATTCCAGCAAAATGGAAATGCATATACAGTCAGCAGTGAATGTGACAGAAATAAAGCAGTAAATGAGGTGTAGGGAAAAAAAGAGAGAGAAAGAAATACAGATCCAGTGGAAGCTTGGGAAGGACTAGCATTTCAGAAGCTTAAATCAGAAAATCTAGTTATATTCTCATCTCCCAGTATTCCTTCAGTATTTTTCTCCCCTTGATTCTTGCAGTCAAACAGCTGCTCCTATAAGTTAACGCGACTGTTTTGGGGGTTTTTTGAAAGACTTGAATCCCTCTTTCCAATTTCTGCAGAGAGTGAATCCTACTCCCTCCATCAAGTTCTAATTAAAATGAAAAGGTTCATCTCTACACTTCTTAACACAACTGTTACGGCAAACTTCACCCTAAAGCAAACTTCAAAAGGGTAAGACTAGAAATAATTTGCATTGGTGTGATCAAAAAGAAATACAAAATAAAGTAGATTTAGGAATCTGATGAGTTGCATGTGTATGTATGAGTGTATTCTTCTCAAATTAGCTTTGATCTGGAGAATGAAATCTCAGTATAAAGAATTTCAGACTTTGGTCATCAAAACATCTATGTGCGTTGTTATTGAAAGAGACCAAAATAAGCTCCAAATCGCCAATAAATGTAGAAGTGGAAAGCGGCAGGTTCATGTCAAGCACAAGACTGTCATCATTCCTCTTTCAACCACTCTTCCCTGCCCCATATGTTTCTCTAGGAAAACTTAAGATCCATTCATGAACTGAAAAGAGAAAAAGCAAACTACAAACTCTCATCTGGAATCAGATTCAGCACTAACAATTGCCAAAAGCTGTGCAATTATACTGGGGGTCAGAGTGTGGTCACTGTTGAATCAAATCTGACTGGAAGCAATCTGTAAATTACCTCAGGTCATAGCCCTGCCTTGAGTCAGGATCATTTACGGGGGTGATATTCCTGACAGACACCCAGTTACCCTTGTTTGACAGCACTGCTTCCAGTGCCAGTGCCAGTAATCCTGCTCTCCACTAATTTATGCAACAGATGATTACTTCCTCCTTGCAAGAGCTTTTCAAAGAGTCATGTTACTCCTCCCGCTTTTTTGACTCGGCTCAGATTCTGCCAATCTTTTCTTCAGAGGTTGTGTTTCTTTATCTTCAGTCATTTTAAGAACTCTCCTCTGGACTTGGGTTTGTATCTTTCCTGGACCGTGGGGCACAAAATTAGAAATAACCCAATCTGATGCAAAAGAGCTTTGCAATTTCAGAGCAAAGTAGAAAGGTTATGTGATTCATCTTGCTGACACAGTAGTCTAGTTTAGGTGTTCATTACGGCACTAATTTTTTTCACATCCATATAATGTCATTTTTCTAAGTGTGGGCTATGATCCACAAAAAAAACCAGATCTTTTTCTAAATAGGTACTCTAAGCAGGTTGTTTCCCATCCTCCTTAGGACAGCCCAGTTACACTAATCCGCATTTATCAAACTGTTCTGCAGTTCATTTCTCACACTGAAACTGCAACTTGCTCAGATAAATTTTGGAATTGAAACCTGTTCTGCAAGACAATGACAGTCTCTCTTAGCTCCTCAAGGTTTCTGTATTTAATGAATATTCCCTGAGGTCCATCATTCAGCTTGATAGTGAAATTACTAAACAACAAAATCAGCTGTAATTTTCTTCCTTTTGTTCTTCTAGGTGCTTAAACATATTCTGGCTACTGAGCTTCTGAGGTTTTTTTTTTGAGAACTGAACATTTGAAATTTCCTCTTTCACCTACCTCCCCCTCTTCAAAAATCAGTTTGGACGCTAACCTATAGGTCTGTCTCACATGTGCTCTCAAATATGGCAGCTAGCAGGTCCAAGATGTTAGCCACCAACTCTTTACATGTCGTAACATGGAATTCATCGAGTCAAGATTACCCTAAAACATCTGAATGTCCTCTAACCTTGCCCATACAATGCTGTCATCTGTGGGCACATTAATTGTATCAGGCATCTTCCACACAACTGACCTTTTCCATAAAGACAGCTGCTCAACAGCCATCAGTAAATTTCCAAAAATATTGGTCTCCCACTCCATGATGAAGTGGATTGACTCTTTAATCTTCCTCTGACTACTTACATATGATGACTCCCTTTGATTTTGTGTGTATCTTGCTAATCACCTCTTAGTTTTCAGCTCAGCCTTTCCTCTTTTGTCCATGGGAACTCCTAGTATATTTCCTCATTTTTCCTTAGCTCCTAGACTTAGTTCCCACCTGTTGGGTATGTGTCTATATATATATATACATACACACACAAAAGCTGACATTTTTGTTTTGCTGTCATTTCTTGTCACTCACGTTGCTTTCCCACCAGGATATACTCAAGCTGTTGCTTCCTATTGGCTGGAGTCAAATTTGATAAGTTTCTCTTCTAGTTGTGTTCTTCATCTCCTGAAATAAAAGCCACTTTAACTGCTCGTGTGTCCTCTCACGCACCATGGTAAAACAGACCTGGCACTCATCACAATAAATTCTACAGTCTTTTCTTTTTCAACTGTCACATAAACACTTTGGGTATAGACCCTCATATACAAAGGATTTCAGAGCAAGTACATAATGGTTATACAAGGATGTATCCCTATTCACTGCTTGTTCTTCTTAAGCCAATTAACCACTTAAATATTAATCTTCTGTTAAAATTACTCACTTTGTCAAGTCTGTCCAAGGTAATATTGCTTATACTCATCCATGGTTTCTTTTCTGGCATCCTTCCCATTAAATGTGCAAAGCAGGTTTTTCAGTTTTTCTCCCTTCCCATTCCTTGCCCCCTGATTTTAAATTGCTATATAAAAATCAATGCAATATCTGTGACCTAAAAAACAACTAACCAGTAATTCCAAACCAGGAAGCCATCATCGTTCACCGTTAAGTCCTCAACATGGATGCAATACACAGCTTTGCTCCAAAGAGATTACATTTCAAATAATTCCCTTCCTGCATCGTAAGTCAGCCAGCAGTCCCACACCATCAGAATAATTAGCCACAGCTTTCTGTTCTTCAGTGAAGACGTACAGGCTAACAGCTTGATTTTAATTCCCCTCTGGAACAAGTAACTAATTACAACCTGCATTAAAAGTTAGCTCCAGTAATTTAACAGGGTAATTCTGGAGATCTGACAGACCTCTAAATTATGTGTAAATAGATTGTTATGAATGCTTGAGAAAATTAGATTATATATTTAAAATTCTCCTACAGAGCAAGTTGAAGACCAGCTAGGCACACGAGTCCCTTATCAAATCAATTTCAGGTTTTGAGTTTAATAACGAGAACAGTTCCATATAGCTTCTGGCCCAAATAAATCAATAGCTATCCAGACAAAAATCCAATTTTCCTGAACAGAAAAAGGGTAAATCACACACACACACAAAAATTATGAAATTAAACTAAGCTCTTAAAGTTTCAGACAAGAAAATGGTAATTCTACATTAGCATCTTTTAAAAATAGAGGCCTTTATCATCATGGGAGGGATGAGATAAAGAATCTTTAGGTTTCATCCCCAAAACTTGATAGCCAGCTAACATAATAAATACGCAACACACTGGACTGACTGCATTTGAAATTCATTAGTCTTTTGCTTTCAAGAAATAAAGGTTTTCTTTGATGACCAGTGCATGGCCCCTCCCTGGTCTTACAGTGTTAAAGCCTGTCTCCCAGAACAATGAGAGACTGGGGGGAAGGAAAGGAGAGGCAGACTATCTTACTTCATATTAGTTTAAGAAGTAGAAATGGGAGAGCATTACCTAGAGGATATTGATAGGAAATATATCAACTGAAAATTTCCTAATTCCACAGAAAATCTGTCTTACTTCAGTTCACAGTTACAGGATAACACATCTTACCAAATTTAATATAAAGATTAAAATAATTTCAAAATTCAGCCTGAGGATGTAACGAGCCTTCATACTCATGCAGTCAATGTCCACAAGATGCGAAATGAGTTTCAAATTGATTTTGGGCTCCTAAAAGCCTTAAGCACCTCTTCTTTCATTTCTGTGGCTATGTGATAAAAGCATGGCCAAGGCAATATTGCTGCATTTCACCTCCAAGTTCAATGGAAAACTTACTCTTGTCTTAACAGAAATGCACAGCATGTCACATTTCCTGAGCTTTAACACAGAAATATTTATATTTCTTTTCCAACTTCTTTTTCACACTTCTCTCTTGCACCTGTTCAGACCTAGTTTCTCCTTCCTCTGTATTACAAAGCCAGTTCCATGTGCCAAAGGAAATCCACTTGAGAAATCTTGAGTCCAAAAAGGCACAACCACTAGAACTCATCCTTTCCAAGAGCAGAGCGGGGAGCATCCCCTGAGCTCTGGGGGCTCCCCAGCTGCCCTGCTAGTAGCACTGCCAACTCCAATGGAAATGAAAAACAACCAGTATTTCCCAGTGGCCTGTCACGAGGCACTGAGGCAGCAGGGTACTTCTAGAAAGTGCTTTAAAAGCTCCAGGTATGTGCAAAATGGCTTTGGATAGCACACGTCAGGCAAACTGCAACTTAAAAGGACTCCTGAGCAAGTACAAGGCTAAAAAATCCAGAGGGAAGAGGAAATTCTTGTCTTTCATCTCCTACACACATGAACTCTCACTTCCGCTGGGGAAAGTACTTGCATAAGCTTATGGAGAATGAGCTTCAAGTAGGATATATATCTAAATAAAATCATCTGTTTTCAGACTTTCCCCCCCCCATGTTAAAATCAAATAAAGACACTTTGCTACTGGAAGCCAGTCTAGCTGCTGTATTTATCACTGGTCAGAGACTACCTAAAAAGCTACACTTATGACACACCAAACCCCATTGGACCTACTGGCTACTCTTCCACACCAATTCACATGGTGCTGCTACACAGTCTGACACTGCTGTGGAAAAGGGAGAACACAGCACCTTCACCCAGAGGGAGGCTGTGCACTCGAACAGGCTCTCCAGGGCAGAGGTCACAGCATCAAGAGCTCAAGAAGAGTTTGGACAACAGTCTCAAACACATGATCTGATTTTTTGGGCCGTCCTGTGTAGGGCCAGGAGTTGAAGCCAATGATCCTTGTGAGTCCCTATCAGCTCAGGATACTCTATGATTCTGTACCATGGAAGCCTCAGAAATGCAGTTTATTCTGTAACTGTTAAAAATTTGCATTCTTGAGCCTAAGAATAAGCAATTATTCCCATTCATCAAAATTACAGTCCCTAGAAACTGTTGAACCTATTATGTGTAGCCCAAGGCCAATTGCTATGCATGCAACTGAAAATAAGATTTAGATGTCTTTCAGCCTATTGAAAGGATCTTTTAAAAAGTCCATAGGTTATTTAGATAAAATTCACCCCAGAGCACCACTCAGAAACCAGTTTTATCAAAAACCTGAATGGTAAGATTGGGTGAGATTCCTTTCTTGAAAAAACATCCATATCTAATTAAGTGTATAAATCAGACTGATGAAAAAGGAAATTTGTCCCCTGAAGATACAGCCTATGCTATAAACTTTTACCCAGGAATTAGCCATACACTGTTTCATTTCACTTCACTCAGCTTTCTCAGTCTGGGGTTGTTGTGCAGTTATCAAAATATATTCACAACCTATTAAAACTTCCTCTACCTAAGTCAACTCCTTCACTTTTTCCAGGACAGATGCAGATTCTCACATACACAAAAATCATCCAGACTCTTACTGCTTTCACTTTTTACACATTCTTCTGTGGTATGTTCTTGTGTGTTCTGGCTTTAGGCTACGTCTGAGACTGCAGGAAAGCCCCTTCCTGCACAGTTTCACCTCCTACACACAATAGCTAGAGATAGTACAGGTTATTCCATTTAGGGTTTATAACTCCAGTGAGAGTTTGTAACACAAGTAGTCCCAGCAGAACATGGGACGAGTGGATGTATTGACCACTACAGCATTCACAGTAGGGCTGGGAAATCAGTGCTGGCCATGTCAATCCTTTCCTCTCAAAAAAAAGAGCCCGAAGGAAATCATACCACTCACAAATTTGCCACTAGTTTTTCACTTCCATGCTGGAAAGCCATCCTCATTCTGTTTTACTGGAATGCAGTCATTCCAGGCTACCTTGCCTCACCTGCACATGAATCAGTTTATCCACTTTCATCCCAGACTCACACAACAAACCCCAAATTCCATTAAATCAGCTTCTTGAGCTGAAATTTATCTTTGTGTTCTTTGTCATTATTTGCTTTAACTTGAGAAAAAGATCCTCTTAGAATGTTTTTAATGCTGGCTTGTAGAGACACAGCTTCCCCTTTGCTGCCTCTTTCTATCTGCACAAAGCAAACCTCAACACACACTCTGCTCCTCCCACGTGCTGACCTTGGCATGCTCAAGTGATTGCAGTGAAAGGAGAAAGCTTTCCCTTCAGACACGCGAGAAGCTGCTGCATAAAGCATGACAAAAGGCACTTGCCCTGCAACCGGTAGCACTCGGGAGATAAGGGCATGGTCAGGCAGAATCCGTAACAGTGCAACTGATAACCGAGCTATCTGCTACAGTTACCAGATAATGCATGAATCCGGTCTTTCAGCCTCTCAGAAAAATACACAGGCTCTGCTCACTGAATTTAACACACTCCAGAAATCATTCATTCTTCTGTTTCTCTGCAGATTCCTGAATACTCACCAAGGTTTGGACAAGCATTTGCTACCATTAGGTTATCAGCAAGCACTCCACCACTGGCCGGCTCTCAAGATGACTTTAGCATCTCTGCAGCTCAGTAACCTTGAACAAGTTATACGAGGAATGAAGAGTCTCCTCAAGGGCCAAAACCACCAAATCAGTATTTCTACAACAGTATCCCTTGACTGAGATCATCACTGCCACACCTCCAATAGTGTGTTCAGTTTTGGCTCCCTCACTACAAGGACATTGAGGTGTTGGAGTGTGTCCAGAGAAGGGCAACAGAGCTGGTGAAGCATCTGGAGAACAGGTCTTTTGAGGAGCAGCTATGGGAGATAAGGTTGTTTAGCCTGGAGAAAAGGTGGCTTAGGAGAAACCCTGTCACTCGCCATAACTACCTGAAACAAAGTTGTAGTGAGGTGGAGATTGGCCTCTTCTCNTATCCTCTCACACCCACCAAGAAGGAACTCACCCAGTCAGCTGCAAAAATCATGAAGAAAAAACCCTCAACCCATAGAAGAACGACCATTACATGCATCTGGTCAGGGCTAAACTGTGACTTAAAGCACCACCCTATCAATGAGTCAAGGCAAAAAGCTTAGTGCAGAGAGACACTGCACAAGTGTCTTGACAAGACTAACAGACATCTCTAGCTGTAATGCATTCCTCCTTCTTTCCCAAGATCACAGGAAATTTACACCGAAGGAAAAGCACCCACACTCTACTCATGAGTTTCAGTAATGGATGTGATGCTCACTCCCACTCTCTGCTCACTTGCTTGAAGACAAACTAAAGGGGATGATTATCAGCTCAGCAATTTGGTAAGCATGAGCCCTAGGACCTAAAAGATTTCCTACAGAACATCAAGGGAAAGTCTCCATATTCTCAAGCAAGTCTGTGGCCAATTCACAGCTAAGTCTTTATGATGAGGGCCACACATCCATGGCCAAGGAGGAAGCAAAAAGCATACCACTGAAACAGGCTGAGACCTGCAAGCATCTCACTAGAAAAGGTGATGGCATTTTCCTGCATTTCCAGAACTTGTTCCAGCTCACGTAGAAGATTACCGCCCTTAAAATTACACACAGGCTACAGTGTCTACTGATGCTGCACCTTCAGCCTCTGCTGCAGCCCAACAGCACTGCTATTATCAGGGCTCCTAACTTGTCTCAGAAATGATGGGGAAAAAGAAATGGAAAAAGGACTGTCCAGCTCACAAAGCTCCCATTCCTGCTATCAACAAGTTAAGCCATAGTAATGGCAAGCAGAAGGAGGACTGGTGAAAGGCTGCTGTGTGTAGAAGGCTGAAGAACAGAAATAGTATCATGGGAACCCAAGCTTAGGTTGTTTCAAAGGACACTGAAGGAGATTCACAGAGTCAGCTTACAAGCACTTGCACATTTCAAGCCAAGGACATAACCAAGTCTCATCATTAACATAAACAAAACCATACATCGTACACACACATATGGAATAGTTTGTGTGCTTAAGATAATTTTTGGTTTCTCTTTCAGGGAATTCAATCATAGCTGACACTATGGTAGAAGGTGACCTTACATAGCATCTGTGTTGCAATGCGTGAATGTGTTGCTAGGGTGAGCTAAGGATAAGAGCTAAGCCTTGGCTCTACATTTTCTGGCTTTTTTCAGCTCATGTCAGCCCTTATTGTTATTTCCACATAGGGAGAGGAAGGTGTGATTAAGAGGAAGAATACTGTTGCTTTGCTTGACTGTTTCTTGGCAGTTGGTGGATTTTGCCAAAAACCTTATCAGAATAAACGTCTTTCATGCAGTGGAAGCATTTTCATCTACAGAAAAAGATATGCTGCAACTGAACTGTTCCCCACAGCCTCCATGGCAGCATGGGCTTGATCCCTCTAACCTGCAGGAAAGGAAGACTGAAGTTGAATCTCTTTGAAATAACCTTTTAAGTCAAGTTTCAAGTACTAATTGGGAAATAAAACAAACTAGTACACTTGGGTGGACAGCTGATTCACTCCCAGCTCTTAGCACTACCTCATTTTACCTTTCCTGGAAGTACAACCCACCCAGTAATTTTTCTTATTCCCCTGCTCTTCCTAACACCTACTCATTTGCAGATGCCTGTGTCCCCCAGTAAGAACCGTGAGATGTATTATGAACAATTTTAAAGTCCACAGACATTGCTTGTTATTTCTGGTAGACAACAGAAAAGGTTAGCAATTAATCACTGTCGGCTATCTGCACTTAAAAAGGGGCAGTTACTGATAAATGTGTTCCCACTTCAAGCACGTAACTGAGAACTGGTGAGAAGTCTGGACTACTACAAAACCTGAAAACATTAACTGGTCAAATAGCTTTTGAGGCCAGAACACAAATACCAGCTTCGCTAATTGAAAAGATGACGTCACTGGACTGATTTATGAAAGGCACTGCTGATGTTTAGATTAGGAAAATTTACTTGAGATGGCCAAAGTAAACTCCATGGCCTTTGTTTTGGATAGTTCAGTTTATGAAGTTGTCATTTAAAAGAGCTGTTAGAAATAAACAGATACATGGTGATATGGAAGAGGCTGGGGTGGGGGCTGGTGCTGCTGGCATTGTTTTATTTTTAAACCTACATACAACTGGCCCAGCAGTGTTTCCTCCAGGCTCCCACTCTTGTCCCCTCTCAAGAGTGAAAAGTTTCCAATACAGCCTTCTGCCTAAAATACCATTAATGATAGCAGCATATGTTGTTTACGATACAGGTCTACTCAGTGTTCCAGCAACTAAAAAGTAGGGAATATTCTATATTCCCAAGAGAAACAGGCTGAAAATACTCTCCCTGAGTCAAAAATATTCGCTAGGCCACAATTCAGGTAGTTTCCAAGAATTCAAGCTGTGGCTGAAATGATTTATAGTCAGAGCAGCGAATTAAAACATTTGTGATGCTTAGAATTATTACCGGTTTATGGACTTTAATTACAAGTAGCTTTCTTTTCGTAGTAATTTTATTTTTTACTCTCTAATGTATTTGACATTTACTGCTTTTTCCTGGCTGAAGACTAGAACACAAAGATGTTTTAAGGCGCCCTACCCCAAAACCTTGGAGCTTTCCTTGTGCGACAGCAAAAGACATGCCCTCCTCTATACTGCAAAACAGACTGCACTGAAACAGGTTGCTTGAGTACAAGCAACCAAGTGGCATCTATTCCCAAAAGAAACAGCAGAAAGTCATCCAAGAGCGGACTGCCAGGCCCTGATGCACAGTGAACTCTTTTTTTTCCCCTGCATTTATGCATGCTTTACCTGTTTAACCAAACACGTGATTGCTACCGTGGAAAAGCTGTTGTCCAGCTGAATGGGGCTGCTACAATCCACTAGTAATGCCAGTGGATCCCAAATATTTACTGGCTCAGCTGTTCAACACACAACGAGGGGGGAAAAAAAAGTTAAATATTGCTCACACAGAATATGGGCTTCAGATAGAGTCACTGCTAAAGAGCATCTATATGCACTTGGAACAATTATATAAACTTTTAGGTGAGATTGTAACAGAAGGATAAATATCCAGAGGAATACAGGACTAAACTAAGTAGTAAATGTCAGAACTGCCTTGTAATAAGGGAAAGAATAAAAAGGTATGAGGGAATAGGTAAGGTAGTTGAAGGAGGACACCACAGGACAGCAGAAAGAAATCATCTAAATGTTGGTTTGAGAGCCAGAAACTCTTGCATATGGTGGGACCCAAGACCCCATTAGTCATGGTCAGAGTAAAAATGAGATTAACTAGATGCCTGGTAAGTATCACATAATTGGACTTTACCTAGAATAATCGATCAAGCATATCAAATTAATTTAAAGCTTCTGTCTTTCACGTATTGTACTCTTTAGAGTATGAGGTAGCCCAAAACAGCGTCACTTGTTGGTCACAAAAATATCGAATGTTTTGTGAAATCATTAAAAAATCATTGCCATTTTGAATTTCCAAAGACTTTCACCTGTGTTTGGTGGAGGTTCTCTTCAGGGAAAAGGGAGAAGGGATATTTGTGTAAGGGAAAGTCCTCACCTTATTATAAATGCAATCAAAAAGCAAGCAGACCTCAAAATTCCCAGCTTTTATAACCATTAGTAGAATTCAAATCAGCTCACAAGTAATTCCTGTGAATTTTAGATAAGTTAAGCATTACCTGCTGAGGGAAAAAGAGACTCATCCAAAAAGGATTGCTGTGTTTTGTACCCATTGAACCACAGTAGGGCAGACTCTGCCCTGTAACACATAACAGTAACTCCAATTGGCTTCAGTGGTATACACTGAATTTTTAATCAGTGTATCTATATTAATCTTTCAGTAAGCAGCTTTTCAAGGCCTAGTACAATACAAGAAATTTCATACATGCTACTCCAAATAAAAATTAAAGTGAAAAAGTGTAAACAAAACCAGACAAAGCCAAGCAAAAATCCCCCACAACTTCCCAAAAGCACAGTCTAAGGGACTAAAAAAAGGCAATTTCAAATACATTATATTACCTAAAAAGCCACAAAAAACCACATCAACACTGCCTCCCCCCACCCCCAACCTCAACCAACCAACAAACCAAAAAACAAAGAAATAAGCCACCAAAAAAAAGAGAACAAAATAAAAAAATCCCAGTGACATCTCAGAAGCCTCTCTCAGGGCTACAATAAACTCTCTGCTGTCTGATTAGTAGTGCACTCCCAGTACTTCTTCTCCACTGACTCCAAACACAATGTGGATTTCTCTCCTCTAACTGGCCACCTGGATTTATGAAACTGATAGAAATTTAAGACCTTTACCATTCTCTCCAGGACAACTAAAACTGTTTAACAGGTTAAAAACCAGCCTTTTGATTTCTTTTTGGATGAGGAAAGGGAAATTAATTACGCATGTTCATTCAAGGAAAACTGTGCAACGGTATGACTTTATTTGCAATGCCATTATCTCTATTATTTACTAAAAAAATTAGATATTTAAAAACAGTACACAAAATAATTGGCATCCATAATTATAGGAGTTGCTTATCTGAAGACCATAACAGTGTCAAACCAGTGTCATGGTTTTACACTGGATGCAATGCCAGTGCCCCATGAAAATATATTTTTACTAATAACGGCTGTGAGATGTGATCAGGAACAGAGCAGAGCAGGCTCAGACTTAGAAATAGAGGAAAAAAAACTTTATTCATCTACACTAAAGGAAAGAAACACACAGGAAACAGAATGAAAACTCTCCGAAACATTCCTCCTCCTCCCAATTTCCACCCTTCACACAATCAGACAAAACCTTGGATTTCCTGATCAGTTAACAATACTCAGATAATCAATTCTCAGTCCATCAAAGAAGAGAGGAGTCTCTCTTGTAAACCATAGTGTCCTTCCATGTCTGGTGCTCTCACCACCATCCATGGACCGAAACTGCCCTCAGGATTCAACGATGCTTTGCCAACTACCAGAAGCTCCTTTTTTGGGACAACAGTCCCCCCCATTTTTACAACCCCTGGGGCCAAGGGTTTCTTCTACTCTGAAGACAGAGGGCACCACCACACCCTCTTCATCTTCTCT
>WEIT01038098.1:167223-179228 GCA_013389985.1 Dryoscopus gambensis
GCTCTGCTCCTCGGCTGGCACAGTCTCTCCCTCTGGGGGGCAGGGGGCAAAAAACCATCTCCTCGTCTCTCCACCCTTCCATCCTGCAAAAGCTGCCTCAGTTCCATTTCTTTCCACCCTCTCTCTCTCTCCGGACTCTGGCCTACCCCTCTGCTCAGGCCGCATGGCTGCCCCTCCCCCACCCAAGGCCCAGGCCCAGCTTCAGGCCTCAGGCTGGGCGGGGGAGGACATCTGCTCCCTTCAACAACCGGAACACAAAAGGAAGTTTCTCTGGGATTCTCTCCTTTATCTCCCTATGTTCTCAGAGGTGACAAATCTCTTCAGTGGTCATACCAGGTGTCAATATTCAATCTGACCACTGATTGGTTTGACTATAACTGCCTTAAAAAACTCACTTCCTTTTCAAACCACAACAATTGTAGTCATTTACATTAAAAAAGTAACCTCCCTCAACAAACTCTACCTCCTGATATTTCACCTCAGTTTTGACATAAGCTGAGTAGCAGCAATGTCTTCCTGATTTTTATTTTTGCAAAAAGTCCTTAAGATGATGGTCTAAAACTCCAGTATTATCTATAAAAGATTGAAATACCTTACCATAAAATCTTTTTGTAGACATTTAATAGTTTATGTCTACAACAGAAAAACAGAAGGCCTTCTCCAGGCCTACTGAGCAAATCAGGAGAGCCAAGGTTAAAACTCTAACTCTCCTAATGCTTTCAGTTTAGGAAATTCACTGTTAGAACGGGATAGTTAAAAAAAAGGTCTCCTTCAGACATGCACACACACTCCCATCAAAAAAGGGCCAAACAGCATTCCATTAAACTTTCCAAAAAAACCTATTGGAGTGAGAATATGGAAAAAATTCAGCTCTGAATTGCCTGCAAGTTCACAGCTCCTGTTTTCACATACTTGTAACAATAAAACTTCCTTACATAACTGCAATGTTGTTCTTGCCATAGGAAATCTTTCAGATGACTTCCACATTGCATGTGGCAGGTCATGCCCTCACTGGAGCAAACAGAGGCAGCTCCAGCAAAGCTGTGCTTCAGCTGACAGCAAATGATAATCGACTTCCATGTCCCTCAAAAGCTTTCACAGTAACGTCACAGAAACACTGCAGTTGTGCCTGCTCCAGTCTGACAAACTTGAGCTGTTTCACAAGATTTTCCCCAGTTTAACAAAGAAAAAAAAAAAAATCTTTCTACTTGGTTAACTTCAACCAATACCCTAAATCACAAAGCAATTGGTGTCAATGGACACTGTGGTACAGCTGCAACCATTTAAAAGAACAGCTGCTCAAGAAATAAAAGCACATTCTTTTCATCCAGCCACAAAACTTTCAGAAACATGAGTGACAAATCTGCCTAAGTGGATATTTATTAGCAACACTAAGGGCTCCTCCTTAGATCCCCAGTGTTTTGTTCCAGGCCCAAACCTTCTCTCAGCATAAAATTACTCATTTTTTGTGACTGTCCTGGCTTCTATGAGCAGCTGCTTTTCCCAAACATTAATAATAATTATTTGTCTTCAGATTCATGATATACTCAGCATTGCCCATACACGTGAGTGTGCTCTTATAAGGCCTCCCAGTACCAGCTGCCCTTTATTGCTGTTCCTATGCCCAAGTGGAGCCCCCCACCAAGGTCTCTGATGCTGCAGTCTGAATGCCCAGCTTTACTGCAGGCATCTGGGTTTGTGGCAAAGGAGGAGGTTTTACTTTTTCCCATGGCCTCTGTGTCATATCCTGTTTCTCAGAGTCCTCCTATTCCCCTAAACATGACTTATCTCTCCAGCACTTCTCTTTCTCAGACTCCAGGCTGACTCTCCTGCTGACAGTGGAGCAGCATGGATGCCAGCTTTGCATATAATTATAGAAAGATTTCAAACCATGTTCCACTGTTTCCTGGCCTTTGGTGATTCTAAGAAATAAAAACTTGGGAATTTGAGGTTTGCGAAGTGTTTTGGAATGCAAGGTAAGAGTATTATGCAGAAGTACTGTTTATATTTATTTGATGTAATAGAATTTAGTTCAAATAAACCTTGTAAGCGATGGAAGTAAGAAAGCATTTGTTTGCAAGGCTACACTCTAAAATGTGTTTCCAGATTAAAAAGTTACAGATGTACAAGCACAAGCCAAGATCAAATTCTGCTGTCCTTAATCAAGCAAGATGACCCTAAAGCTACTGGAGGTCTAAGACAGTTTACAAGAGGAGGAAACTGGATCTTTGACATGTTGGTGTATGGAAACAGTACAGTAATCACCCCCTACAGAGGTACTTACATCTGGGTCTGAGAACAAATGCTACAGCAGTACCGGAGGTGGGGTGAGTTTTGGTGGGTTTGGTTTGTTCGTTTTGGTGGCTTCTTTCCTTCCCTGGAATTAATCCAGGGACAGCATATGGAAAATAGAACACAACAGAAAGGAAGGAGTGTTCCTGAGAAAATATTCTCAACAGAGCTATGCATGGCTCAGGAAATGGACAACTGGCCCCTGCTCGGGAAAGATTTTATCAATGAAGAGCTTTTTGGTTTTACAATCAACATTACTGCAGAAGGGTGGAGGAAGGCAATGCAGCTTATCATATCTGCTGCATTATTTCTCAACTTTACACAAGAGATTTAAGAAACTACTATGGAAATGCTGGCCATTAACGCACAAAAACCTTTTAAGGAGGATCACAGAGCAGGGGTGAGTATCTGGTAAGAAGTTCCATCTGCCGAAGCCAGTGGTCCAAGCAGCTTCCTCTGTGCAACCTGAAGCCTTTTCCAAACACACACTTTGCCCTACTAGCCAAAAAAGAAATGCAAGATGTGCTCATATTTGGCCCCAAATAAAAGCCTAGAAATTATTACGGGTTCTAGTGAATATCAGTAAAGACAGTATTTTTCTTTTTCAACAATCCTCCCCCAAAAACCTCTCAGGAACAAAGGCTAGGACAAAGATTGCCTCAGTGCTTACCCAGAAACACACAGAAATAAATTGTGTATAAGCCTGCAAAAATTAGGTGATCAAGCAGTCCCAGAACAGGGGAACCCAAAAGCACCACTGAGAAAAGTCCTGGAAGGGAGAAGATAAGCGGGGGAGGGGAGCACAAGTGACCAGAATCAGGGCTCAGTGCCATTTGTGAGGTCAATTCTGTTCTCACTACGTAGGCACACACCATTCCTTTATAAAATGAACTACTGCATTTACATAGCAGAGCAGCAGTAGTCAGCTTTAGGAGATTCACTCATAAATTTGCCAGAATACACACACAAATTCGATGTTATACAGAGCCCTTTCTGGACTCAAGGGTGAAGGGCACAACTTGTTTTCAGCTATATCTGAACTGCACAGACAACACAGAGAATAATGGTTCCATATTTTCCTATTCTGAAGTGACGGAAGAAGGTGTTGGCTACAAACTTAAGGGTCACGTTATTGAGCTCCGTTCAAATACTCCCCTCATTTAGACCACAGACCTCAGAAATGGGTCTCCTCATTTTTCTTTCCCTCCTTTTTGAAAACTTAAGGCAGTAATTCAGACATGCAAATGTAAGAACTAGTTAAATTTTAAAGTACCTTCATACCAGAAGGTACCAGAAGAGGTTTCTAAACTGCTTCTCCAGCAGACATAACTATCCAGTTTCAGAAGCAAACCACTTCCACAGTGCCCCAGATACAGAGAAAGGAGCTGAATCCACATTTTTTAAATAGGATGATCTGATGCAGTGCAGGTGTTGACTAAAAACCCCAAGCAACCGTACAAACTGGGCTATGTCTAGCACACACCAGTCCTTTTGCATCCTTAGATTGCCATGGCTACTTCTCCAACCTCTTTGGGGTCTTTCAAACATACAGATTCAATCCAAATTTCAATATCAAATTAATTTGATACCTTTGCTATTTAAATGAACTCCATTTCCCTAATGCAAACCCCACAATTTACAACTGAGGTGCTGAGAACAGACAGGATAGATGAGCAGTATGTATATTCAGCAACAACTGGTTACCTAACTTTATTCTTCAAAAGAAGAACCTACACCCAGGCAAAACAAAGCAGTTAGGAAGTAAACAGGAAAAAGTATAATGCATTCATCTTACTCTTTGAGTCAGTGAACAGACACACAACATTACTGTCTACATATGAAATTTTTTGTCTCTCTATCTAACAGCTCTAGGAAATCCCACATTTTAAAAAATACTTTTCTACACCACAGTCCCACATAGGTAGAACTGGGATCAGTCATCCCTAGCAGTATAAAAAGGCTGTGGACCCTTATCATCATCCCACTTTATCTAACACATGCTTTACAAGCAGTGGTAGCAACACTCCGATGGTTTAAAATTCCCAGTTCTAATAACATTGCATCAACAGCATATTTGGACCAGTCCATGAGCCATTTGAAAACTCTTAGGGAAGATTTTCAAGCTCTCTTTGTTACATTTACACGGGTTGTGGTTGTTGTTTAAATTCAGCCTTCAAGGCTTTGGAACTCTGGGGACTTGGTGGAGTCTGGCACGGGGTCGCTCCCGCCGCAAGTGGCTGCCAGAGGCTCTGCTGGAGGCCGGCAGGGAGAGCACTCTCCCTGTCTGGAGAGAGGCACACAGCCGGAACCTGCACCGGCCCATTCATGCATTCCAAGGACAGCCCAGTCAGCTGCCATCTTTTTGTGTCACTTTAGAGCAGGACTGACTTTTTAATGAGTTTACCAAAATAAAAGCAAGAAGCTGTTAGTCACGTTTAAGACCACCAGTGTCCCCATTTGAGACCGTGTTCTCCATTATTCCTGCTATTTGACATGCTTTCCCTTTGCCCTGAGACATTCTTTCCATTGAATTTGCAACAGAATGAACATAAAACAGACCTTAAAAAAAAAAAAGCCATTACTCTGAAATAATAAGAAACAGACAAAGCCATAGCAATTTCTGTTGGCATAAGACAAATTAGTGGAATTTAACACATAGCCTGATGAGTACCTCCCACCAAAGGATCAACCATAGACAGAAGAAAATATTAGGACTAGCCATTGCCAAATAAAAATTCCTATTGAAGCTAAAAGTAATCCAGTTTCAAGGAAAGTTCCAAGCAAAGACTAAAAGCATTGTAATGCTAGCAGAGTTCCATACTTTTTCAGTAAGACAGGAATTAGAAACTTGTTTGGTTTATGAAGAGGAATGCATAACACTCTTGACCATGACAGGGAAGAATTGGAACAGATCACACCATATGTCCTTTCCAGACCTAAGATTTTTAAGATGACTTGATACTGAAAGCAAGATGATCCAGATGGTTATTTGTTGGTCTGTTATCCTGCCCTTGTGATTCCCTCTTTCCTTCCCAGTCAAGTGTACTTTCTCCAAAGCACTTTCAATCTCAAATGAAACATGGTCTCAGGAAACAGTACATTATTTCAGAGTGCTAAGTTTGATGTAAATTGTAGTTGAAATAGGATAATATTTTAAGTGATCAATTTATCTGGTCAGCATTCTGAAATGCCCAATTATATGGTTAACATAAGCATGCTGAGAGCTTGAAAGCTGAGCTAGATGAGTAATGAAATTCTCGGGCTTTGTGGCTCAGTAAAAATGAAGAAGAGAAGTGGGGGGAGCAGAAACCTTCTTAGGCCAAGAAACAGCAACATTTCAGAACAACCCCAAGAGCAGGTTCTCCTCAAAATAAAGTTCTTTATGTCATTTTTGGCTAGCATATATTTCTATTAATCTTTAAAAAGGGAAACATAATTTAACATTATGCACAAGTGAAAAATTCTGTTTTGAAATAAGGTCTGACAAATTCTTTACCTAGCTTATTTGGTATTTCTAGATTTCATCCTATTGTCGTCTTTAATTCCTTGGCTGAAAATACTCAAATCATGTTAGTCCTTTTCATTTTCTTAAACATTTGTGATGGGGTGACAGAAGGGACATGCTACTCCACTAACCATACTTTTCTTTGCACAACTCAGCAAATGTTTCTAAGATGCCACTGAAGCCTTAAAGACGTCACTCCCAAGTGATGCCCACACAACTGCTGATGCCAACAGACGAAACCCAGGGGAACATGAAGAGACAGCTTATCTTGAGTTCCGAAATGACTTCTCTCAAAAGTGCTGCACAGTGAAACTACTGAGAGGGAAGCTCAAAAAACCCCACATGAATCTTTAATTAAACTATTTTATAAGCGTAGAGTAACTGAGGTTGGAAGGGGCCTTTGGAGTTCATCTGGTCCAACTCTACCCAAAGTGCAGCCAACTTGGTAACTTCATGTTTCTCATACTTTTTCAAAGAGCCAACAAGAATAAGCACAGCCACAATGGTTTAGAAAGGGATATCAAAGTCTTTGTGACTTAGATAAAAACAGAGTGTGAAAGTCAACCAAATTAAACAAAAAAAAAGGAATAAAATGCAAGCCCCCATAAGTGCCTTCTAGATTACCTGCTGTTGATTTCACACTCTCCCTTTACAAAGCACACTTAAGTCCAAGAGGAGGCATGATATAAAACCTAGACAGGAATATGAGATGGTGGCAGATGAATGAAGGCACCTCAAATTTACTCTTTTCTCTTAATGTATTTTTTTCTTTCCGCTGAGGTCCAAAATGCAGACATTTTACAACATTCCTTGGCAACCAATAAATAAAATCAAAAAAGGGAATATCTTTAAATGCTAAGTTTCTCCTTCTGAAAGTCACACTTCTAGCATGGGCAAGCTCCTGAACAGTTCATTGCTGTTTCAGTTCAGTGTCCCTCACCCAGCTGGTATCAGATGTCTAAGAGGATGGTCCAAGAGCTCCCTGACAGGCAGCTACAGTACTCTTTAGTCTCTGGCAATGTCTTCTCCTAAGCCCTAAAATTTGGATGTAGTTCTCAAGAATGCTCTATCTTCCTCCTTTCTGACACTTTTGCTTTTCTCTCTCTTTAAAAAAAAAGGAACAAAAAACCCCCAAAATCCAACAAACCCTAAACATTATTTTTTCTTGTAAAACCCAGACCACCATCGTTGAGAGAGGCCAAGAAGCTACACAGCACTTGATAAATTTATCTGTACATCTTAATGTCAACAGAGATACAAACAGGCTGAGAGCTGAGATGCACAAACCTGGGCTTTTTTAAGGGCACCTATGAGAAAATTACAGACCTCCTGCGTGACCTTTCAAGGAATCTCATGTGCAATCCTTTCATACAAGTTGAGCTGACTAAGCATGAGGATAAGGTTAAGTCAGACAGCTGAGACTCCTCTATAATCAGGAGAGAGTGACGGGAAACTCCCGAAAGTAATTCATATTGGTGTAAAACAATCAGAAAACTGAGAGGAAAAGGAAGTGGAGGAGAATAAAGAAACTTTTCTGAATAGGATTTAAGAAAATAGCACAGCTAGTTTTCCCTGCAGCCTTCTAAGCTCTTTAAAAGCAACATGATTAAAACACACATATATTGATAGAACCCTGAAAACAAAGATAACACAGCCCTTGGGAAATGGTAAGGCTAGAGCTCAAGAACTGTTCTTTCTGAAAAATTCTCTCTGCCAGATGAGAGATGTACATATATTTTATCAAAAATGAACGAACAATACTCACTATGTAGTTTCATATTCTGTACAACTTGAGACTGTACTGTTAAATACTTATCACCAGTGTAATTAATTTTAGATACTGGAGGAAAAAACCTACTGTCTTTGAACATAAATGGCAGCAGGGTGCACTTAACACTATTTCTCCTTTTCAAACATATCTTTACACTTGACTTAAAAATGTAGAATGGGAGCATAATACCCCATTCATTGCTAACAGCACAATGAATGAAAGGCTCTCTGAACATCTGTTCAATGATATTTAATGCATGGTCTAATAAGCATTGGCATTTCCCGCTCACAGATTTGTAGAAATTACATATGGGCTACAATTCTGTTGACAGATCCTTGCTCTTCTGGAAAGGCTGTGGCCAGTCCTCGAGGCTTTGGTTTAATCCCTTACGGACATCACCATATGCGTGCAACTCTGGCTAGTTACACTAAGCCAGGTCTGATCATGGCATTGGATACACATTGTCTAAATACCATAGAGCATCAAAAGCCACTTCCCAAATTAGCTGTTGCTAGGAGAGAAGGGAATGACAGAGAAACACAGGAAGCAGAAGCACTGGGTTTTTTTTCACAGAGCTGGCATTTATGAGGCATTATCATAAAGTTTACATAGTCATGTCCACAGTCTCTTCCCAGCCCTTTAACTCATAGAAGAGTTAAAGCAGCAATCACAGAAAACAGCAAGGAAATTCAGAAACCACTTTCTGTATTATACAGTGGGGCACAAAAAAACAAACACCTTGATTTTTTTTGCAGTCCCGTACTTGGAAATGCAAAGCACGTAAGTTAATTTTGATTTGCACATGAAAGCATACTCATTCCCTATTCAATCTTTTAAAATCCAGTAGGGAAACTTGTTTTACTTCAGGGTAGTAGAAAGACAAGCAATAGGGAAAGCTTTTCAAGGTTTATTCCTTGCATTTGAGTATTCATGGAGACAAAAAGATCTAAAACTTGTGCAATATTAGTCACACTGAAGAGGTCCAACATAATGACAATGCAAGAGCTAACACAACATCTGCGTGGAAAGAAACCTGACCCAGCATAAGTAATATCTTTCTTGGTTTGTAAAGCTCCCTATGGACTTCATCCAACATACTTTGTGGATCTGCTCTCTCTCTATTCCCCCGCTGCAAACTTGCACTCATCTCAAGCTGGCTGCCTTCTCAGCTCTCTGCATAACCTCAGTGCTCCTGCTGCTTGAGCCAACTCTGCAGCTCCTGCTGTCTGGAGTCATCTCCCTGTGCATCTACACCTGCACAGCTTTTCTCCTCCCTCTTCCTCCCTGTCTCCACTTCATGAATGGCATTACACAGCCTTGCACTGCTGAAACACAATTCAAACCAAGAAAAAGAGAAAACCCTTGGTGAAAGTAAAGCCATTGGAAACAATGTGATATTATCCAGCATACATAATGATGGAACGGGAAAAACAGCAGGATGAAAACAGGAGTGCATGCAACTTTCAGGATGAGCAAAAGCTGAGAAATGAGGCAGCTCAAAGTCCTTACCAGGCACAGAGGCTGCTGCACTAATCCACACTGCCCACTGCTTGTTATCCTGCTTGGCCCTTTTCTCTTCCAGAAAAGACCCTCAGAAACTTTCAGTGGATAAACACACCATTTAAATATCAGAAAACTCTTCTGTATACTTAATGCAAGTGATTTTTGAGTGGTGCCTGGCTGCTTGAACAGCCCATGTTCAAAGCCATCCTGCTCCGTGCCCCAATTCCCAAATGATATGACTGTCACCTGACACCTCTGCCACCCGTATTTGTTGCTCCCTGACCAAATGCAGATAAATTATTGAGGACCACATGGACAATGGACAGCAACCTACGTTCCTAAGGGAGATAACAACCTGCAAGAACATGAAATAATGCACTGCAATATGGTGATCTGACAGTGGGGAAGAATAAGCTGTAAAAGTGAGGGGCATAGAGACAACTCAGCAAAGACCTGAGGAACCCAGATGAGGTACCAGATCCTGTACATGTACTGATCTTGAACATAATGAATAGAAAAATAATAGAAACCAATAGCCCTTCTCTGGCTACTTGGAACAGATCTGTATTTCACTGCTGTCAATATGCTTTTCACCAGACAGCAATACAGATTAGTAAAAGCGTGCCTACCAGAAAATGTCTAGATTATGATATACTTTAGACAGCCAACCTTGGTAAGAACAGTGGATTTTTACAAATTAGGTTTGAATTCACAAAACTCACACCAATGAATTAAATCCTAGCCTTTGGTTTACTCCAAGCCACCAGGTATGGAAAGTATGGTAGAAACCTTAAATATTTAGTCCCTGGGCTCTGCACATTTTGTAAGCAGCAGACATTTCCATAAACCTGTAAACCTCTTGAGACAAAGGATCCCTTATGGCATGTAGGAAGCCTTTCCAATCTGTATTTTTTCTTTCAAATTAAATTTTGAAAGAACACAAAAAATGAAAGAAAGTGATAAAGGACTCTTTTTCCATTACACTTGGTGGTGATCAGGACACATTAAACAATGTTTTGCTTCACAGAGGCTGAGCAACTGGATGCCTTACAAGGACAGGGAAAATATCAAATCATTCATATCTAAAAGGCCAAAATAAATTCCACAGTTGCAACAGTAAAATCTGAGAAACTGAAAAACAGAAACACTTGCTGAATATTTCAAACAAAAGAAATGGAAAAAAATCAAATTAAAATATACTCTGGAAAGCAAATAGTAACAACAACAATCCAAATACTAGATGGAACCTTTTAATATTATTCAGCCTATTCCAATTGCGACTATTACATTTTAACATGTTTTTTAGACAATCTATAACTCCATGTTGATTTTCCTCTACAAAAAATGTCTTGCTCCTGTCAAGACTCAGGGTTTCAGATAAAAGAGAGAGAAGTGGGTTTTTTAAAAGAAAGAAAAGAAACACAAAAGAAACACCCCCATGCCACTTTTAACATGAACAGCAAAGAGATTCAGCATTCACTTAAAGGCTTTGCCTTCACCCATTTGTGACTTAACTGTTATTATTCTATAGTCATATATCACTTGCTGCTACATGCTGTGAGTAGTAGGGGAGGAGAGCTAGGAGAAAGGCACTTAATGACAGTAAGCAGAGTACTTTCTAATTTAAATAACTCCCAGAAATGTTCTTATCTACAGAACAAACATTCCAGCGTTTTAATTATGCCAAGCAGACAGAGATCAAATGACCATGTGTATAGCAATTTATGAGTAACTCTCAGCAGTGCAAGATGCACTTTCGTTCCTGAGGCCAAGCTAGGCTTTGGGTCATTTTTCCCTCCTTTAAGTTAGGATACATGGGGAAAAACATTCTGGAAAGTAAGTTGCGTGGAGGTTCCTTAACCTACTTTGTTACTTTCTCTGTAATTAAATGTTTGTAGCATTCAGCTAAGTAGGAAAACCACTAGAAAACTCATTTAAAAAAAAAAAAAATCTGCTGCTAGGGAAGTAGAGCATTCAGTAGTACACATTTCAAAGATTTAGCCAGAATTACCAACAACTGCTCAAAAGAAAGGGTTAAGAGCACAGGAATCAATATCTACATGCATTACTTTGGCAGGAAGCTGGAGACCAGACTGAGGGGCAGGAGTGTCTCTGACACAGATCTGCACAACCACAAATTTCACAATGCATTTGAACACACATCATCAGGCTTTTGTAGGAAGAGGAGTCACACTGATTTGTTTGCTCAGCATCTGTCACTGCTCCGCATCCAGTCCTGGAATTACAGAAATGCAAAAGGCAAAGCTCAGATGGGCCATCAAACAGCTTTATTATAGCTGATATTATTTCTGTTGATTTGTTTTAAGAGAAAAAGTTTATCTCCAGAAAGCACAAAAAGAATAACACTTCCTTGGTCACAACCTCTCACAACACCTAAAGTCTCAAGTCAAACAGTCAACTAGCAATGCATTACAGAAGATAAATGTTGGTAAGTGCATCTTAAACCAAATATTTCTCCATGTTATGGAAAACCAAATTAAGAGGCATTCTGAAACATGAGCAGAGAGCTGAAGGTGCAAAGAGGTTGCATCAAGATCACAGTCATGCAAAAGTGGAGCAATGCTTTTAAATGACTGAATAAGGAAATGTCAGAACAAGTCTAGTCATAGGAATATTTTTTTTACATAACCTTCCAAGTGATCTGTTCTTCATAATGCAGAGGAATGGAAGAATTTTTCACTGCAGAATAATCTGTGAACACACTTCAGAAATCGACTTCAGCAAGAAACCAGGCTAGGATAAATAGGTTCTTCCTTCTATTATGTGATCGCACAGTTCTTTCCCGTTCAAAGCAGCAAATACAGATTTTCAAAACTGCTCTATACATCACAAAACTAATTCTAGAAGTCTTCACTTCTTAGATATATATTCTCTGCTCTCCCGCATCAGCATAACAATTTCAGCTGAAACCAG
>WEIT01038098.1:179261-219006 GCA_013389985.1 Dryoscopus gambensis
CTTATTTATGCCTTAGAGTTGTCTTTACCTTCACCTATCATATAAATAAATATGGCTTTTATTTCAAAACAGATTTTAAATACTTCAGTGAGTCAGTTAAAAATGTATAGGAAAATGTTTACTATATTTAGACCAATTTAAAACCCACAGCTCTACACAAATTTCACTGTGAATATTTAAAAAGCATCAAAATGCAGTAGAACCAGTTGTCTGTATACATCCAAAGAAGAGGATAAAAATGAGCCCAAAAAATTACAGAATTATCTGGAAAAAGGAGACTGGTGACTCATGGAGATAATTCATGCTTGGGTTTAAGATTTGGGAATCAAGAATAAGGACCCAAACTCCTTGCATTAAAGTCTAGGATTGCATAAAATTTCAGGAGGGCGAACAGACCCTAGCCACAAACAAAACATGCATGGATGCTGAACAGTTTTTTCGGAGTCTGTAAACTGAGGTTAATATCCAAAAGAGCTGTTAAATATTCACTCTCTTTGGCGTTGACTCTCATTTTGTACTGGCCCTTCATTTAAATTCATCTGTCCTTTTTTTAACCTCCTAGACTCATGTGTTTATGTATTCCCCATTCTCAAGAACTCAAGAAAAAAATCAAGCATGAATCTAATTATGAAAATCCCCCAGAGTTGCATATGAAACTTCTTTTCATGCAAGAGACACAAGTAAGGATCTTTTAAAGTCTGAAACCAAAAATAATTGTTTCACTCCCATTCCTCGTAAGTATTTAGAAATCTAAAATTACCATTATTTTTAAAATAGTGCTTAACTAAAAAGATTTTGGACAGAAGAAAATAAGCATTTTAAATCTTTTCATGTAGAAACTTTATATACATCATTCTTATAATATCTTTTGCCATTTTACTAAATAACTTATTTCTCAGCCATTTTAACCCTTCATCTCTCAGTCATCACCATTACAAGACAGGTTGCTATGAAGAAAAGAGGGTAATAGATTATATACCTTGATAGCACCTCTGCAGTGTAAAGGACAAATCAGTAATCAGGCAAGATGAGCATGGAAGTAAACCTGGAGATAACTCTGGGCAGGAAAAATTTCAGATAGTCAGCAAGAGGCACTAGGAAAAGGGTAGAAACATCTCTTGGTAGAAAAAGAGAAAAGAAGCAGAGCTTTTATTGGGTAAGGAAAAGACAAGATATGACAACCTCAGAGAGTTCAGTAGGGTCTAGTCTCTCACATGCAAAGCAGGCATTTATGATGGGGAACAGATTCAGCTGTGGGTACTAAAGAGAAAGCCACAAAAATGATGACTGTTCTCAAGTATTTTAATGCTGAAGATACAGATAACACTAAACATGAAGAGTTAGAAAGCTCCTGGGAAGACAAGCAGAGCACAGCAAGAACAAAACACCTTAAGGGTAACAGGTCCTCAAGACAAAAATATAACACCATCTTCAGACAACAGACACCCGAGACATGCTAAGAACAAGCCCTTTGTGGAGAGCCCAGCCACGCTTGTAGAGCTACCTAGAAACACTTTAGCATTCCTGGGAATCTCATGCTAAACATCTTGCCGGACCACTGCCACACCAAAGCCTTGCTAGGGCTGAAACAAAGCTGATTTCCCCCAGTTGTGTTCTGCAGAAACTAAGAGTTAAGACACACACACATTCTCCTTAGAAATTTTGAGGGAAAAGAAGAGGTCATTAGTTTCTGGCATAGTATTCATGCCTCTCTCTCCTCATTCTCCCTCTCCATTCTGTGCCTAAGAGGCTTTTAAAATATTTTTCTCCAAGAAAATAAAAGAACTATGCTGTTATGAGCCAGATGTGATGAAAAAGGAAGTAAAGGCTTTGCTGTTTTTGCAAAGGTAATGTATTACATGAAAACAAGTGCAAATGTTAAACTGCCCTGTAAGCTTGCAAACCTGCCATAACATTCCCGCTCCCTGAGCCTTGAGATGGAGGAAGCATGGTCCCTCCAGGGGACAGAATGATCCAGTCCCAGCCAAATCAAACTTTCAAGGGCCAAAAGCTCCTGATTTATGTTGTAAATTATATTTAAAGATTTTACAGCGTGAACTCCCGGGGTCAGAGCAGAAGCTGAAACACTTCATTTTAGAGTCCCAAACACAAGATAACTTTATTTCCCCTGCCACCTCCAACACACACGTAGTTTTGATTGTTTCTTTGTATCTTCTTTTCTAAACGGGACTCTTGGGGAACTTGGTTCATCAAATACAGGAAGTGCCACAAAGGAGAGGAAAGAGCATCCTTTCTGTGAGGAAGTGGTTGCTTACCTCAATTCTCTAGAGATGAAAATGTACAGGACCTAAGTAAATTGTCTGCTCACCAAAAATGGCTTTGAAAAGATCTGCAAATGCAATAGAATTTCTGTAACAACCTTTTAGATCACCACCTTAGCTTTGGATCGATTTGGAACTTCCTCCTAAAGTTCCAATCAACTAAATTAATTCCTGATTGCTGCAAGGAGAACTGAAGTTTATTTGCTTTTATGGAGTAGGATTCTTTTTGTCTTTGTTTTCACTAAGTTAAATATGTACATCAGTGACTTGTAACTGTGCTTTCCAAATTTCATTCCTCTGTCTTATGACGTGGGATGGATCACTCTGTGCATGTAGCACTTCACTCTGGTGAACAAGTCAGTTGGCATCAGCCTATTCAGCGAAGGCATCCCTTACTAAGACCAACACATTACAATACCAGTTCTCATGAAAACCTAAATCAAAAATGAGAGCTTACTGAGTGGTTCTGATCAGGGGGAAGAAAAAAAAAAAGAAAAAGAAAGGCAGGGCAGCAACAACAAGTCATCCTTCATATCATTCTCCCACAGAACAGGCAATTTTCAGAGTAATTTGTTTACAAACAGCTACAAGGACAGGAAAAACAAGCCCAGCCTGGCCCTCTGACATCCAGGTTGGTGTCTGCTAAGAACAGAGTGCAGTTTTCAAAGGTTGCATTGCATAACAGCACAGGGCTCAGCACTGGACAGAAGGGTGGGACTGGGAGCTCACAGGGAGTATTTGGACATAATTTGAGAAAAAACAAATTTTCAAACAGGTCTTTTAAAGAGGCCTCCAAACTTTATCAGCCCCTGGAGCAGCCATTGTTTTGTCCAGCCTAAACCAGAACAACTTACTGATTGCATATTTTTTTTTTTTCACTGGGAAGTGAACATATCAGTCTGGCACACTGATTCATGGTGTTACTACACTGGCTTTCCTCAGCTGGAACATTCGTTCTGCATCCCATGAAGGCCTATTAAAATCAGTAAATCACAAGAACCATCTGTGTGCTCTGTAGAGAGGAGGGAATGGGGAGCTGCAGTGGGTTTCCCTCTTACTGCACAGTGTTGGCCCCTTCCTGCTTGTGAGACCAGCCTGAGTTATGCTGAGAACTACATCCAATATATGACATTTTGTCTGTTTAGTTAAACTTTCAGTTGCACAGGAAGAAGGACTAGGCTCAGGGCCACATGGGACAAAAGACAGCATAAGAGTATGCTGGGAGAAAGGAATATCATCTTTCTTTTCTCTTCCCAACAAAACCTTCATCAGTTGGGTTTTTTATTTCACATTATCTTTTTCCACTTGAGTGGACATCTTTTCTTTAGGCTAAAAGCTACTACATGCTCATGAATATACCTATATATTAAAAAAGAACTTTGCTGCCAATCTTATATGAGAAAAGTTGCATTTTCCATGAAAATTCACTCCTTACAAGAGTGCTCGCTTTCAGGAGTTTTTTTAAATAACATTGTACTGAATTTTCACTCACACCAGCAGAATATTTGTCTGCCCTCTGAGCAAAATGATTTACTCCTCCACTAGCATCAAAGCAGAGGAAGAGTAAGATGCAGTTAAGCAATTAAACACACAATGAGGTGATGTGATATACACCCTTACATGAAAGTGAGTGAAAATGGAAAAGAATAGGCACTTATAAAAGTATTTTTTAAGAGTAGTATTTTTTTGCTTTGATATAGGCATCTAATCCTCCGTGCCTCATGAGGAGGAAACACTACTTGTCATCAAAGGAAGTTATTGCTTCCAGTTAATTAATGACGGTAAGATGCCTTGAGATCTTGGAATGTTACATATCATTGCTGTTACACGATGCTGAGGTCTCTTCACTTGTGAAATATTTCTGTTAATGTGGATAACCCAAGTGTGTTGTGATGCTTACTACTCCTTCTAAGCAATTTCACAATCTTCCTCCAATGCTGCAAAATATGATTTGAAAAATCTGCAAAAACAGTTATAAAAATATCAACCCTTATTGATCCTCAAATAAAAGATCCACATTCGGCAAATGTTTTTACAATGGCTCCTTACTGCAAACAGTTCCTGACTTAATGGAGCAATGTGCTGCATGTGAGTGTCATAGTCTTTAAAAATTTGGGACATAAAGGGGTCCCAGCCGTTACAACCAAAAGGATTAATTCCTTTCTGTATTAAAAGGCAGTAAAGATCCACATTTTTTACTTAAGACTGAACAACATCACAGAAGATGCCATGTTTTCTGGTAGGAATGTGGACATCACAGGAGAAGAGCACATATAATATGCTGCAATCCTTTCCCAACACACATACAGACTGTCTCACAGACCTCTAAAATTTCATGTTTTCTTTGATAATCATCCTTCTCTACCTCAGGGTTTGTAAATGGGTTTTATAACCTCTCTTTTAAGAGCAAAGGGAGCTTAAACCAAAATAAAACGTGCTAAGTGGTGCAAGACACACAGAAATATAACTTATGGCAACCAAAAAGATGAACTCAATCGACATATACACACAGAGTGTATTTGGAAAACACTCAAGTTTGGAGATATAGAAAAATCATGCCAAGAGTTTAAGAAATAAAGGAAAACAACATATTTCTGTTCACATATACAGAAAATTTCTCTTGTGCCTTACACATTTGCCAACAGAACAAATTGAAATTTGATTGCTAGAACCACATAGCAATAAAGAGCGCCCTAAGTCAGAACCAGCATAAAACCACAAATAAAAAACAGTAGCTTGCCAAAGGCTGCCTGAAACCAGGAAGAGGCTAAAACTTTTTATTTAGCAAAGATGAAAAAGGAGAAGTTCTGATGTGGTTGTCCGAGTGGAGCATGTTTCACAGCCAGGCACAGAACTGCCCTCGCAGGGCTTCCCAGGCCCATGTAAACAGGCTTGCCTCCTCACTGCACCCCGCGCAGCTCCTGGCTTTCAGGGCAGAACACGAACCCTGATGCCAAAGAAACATTGCAAGCAAAATCCTTGTCAGGAAGAAGCGAAAAGAGCAGTGCTGAGGAAAAGCTGCTCTCCCTCCTGCATCTCATGGCCGCAGTATACATAATAGTTACCAAGATGGATGGCTGCAAGTTTAGAAATTACTTTCAACTGTTCGAAGTAGCAAGATAATGTATCAGCCACCTATAACAAAAGCACATTTACACAGCCGCAGGGAAAAGTCAGTAACAGGATAATGAGGATGTCAAAAAGCAGTCATGAAACACAGTGCTGTTACCAAAACCTTCCTATCAATATATTAAAAAGCACATTATAAATAGGCAATCTAAACGTTTCACCTTCTTTCAATTTAATGTTTAGCTTTGTCTCTATCTATACCATTCAATTGCCTGTATTTCTTAAGGACACCAGACACACATCATGGTGATAGTTATACAGGCCTGTATTTTACAGCTGTGGTGTTAATATTCTGCCAGTATTGTAGTATATGTACATAGAGTAATGAAGAATCAGTATTGAAAGAGCCACTCTGTTCACTTTAAGGAAGACCACTGTGGTAAAGCTTACATAAACTGACTCATTTTCTGCATACTGGCACAAAAATTGAGTTCTTTTAAATATCTGCCCTATGACAAAAAATACTGTCAAAATACAAGAAAGCAGAGTGACTTTAAAATGTACCTCCCAAGTCTAGTTGAATTTACCTCTCCAAAGTATCTTCCGGCTCTAGAATAGAAACTTCTTATATGCATTTCTTATTTTTCAGGTTTTCCCAAAGGTGAACTGTTACAAGCTTGCTTAGTTATCAGATATTGATTTAGAAGAAGTCCCATTGTCTATAATAAATGCATAAAATGAAGAACAGTACTTCTGACTCTTAGGAAATTGTGTTTTAACCAGACTAGTAAGTCAAAAGATAAAACAACGAGGTGTTGATGTCTGCTTCCATAAAAAGAGCTTTTTCTGAATTTGTTTTAATACAGAATTGTTAAAAATCTCCTCACATGCCCAAAAGAACATAAGAGTGTAACACGATACCATTTTCTCATATAACACAGGCTGTGACCTAAGAACATGAATATGTCACTTAATGGCTACAGATCTGGATCCTCACAAAACCCAGATCCACTCACTCACCCAAATGTTTTCCTGTTCTATTTCCAGACAATAACGTTTAAGAGCATAAACTACTTTTTGATATATTTTTTAATGCATTGGGATTATTTGCCATTCCTCAGGACAGGAAAAAAAAAAGAAAAAAAACCACAAAGAAGGCATAAAATATTGAAATCCAGTATTCAGAGCCTACCAGAAAAATAGAACAGGTTCTAGCAGAAACCTGCATTTCTTGGCCTTGTATTGTTATAACAATCACAAAGAACAACATTCCAGTTGATTTAGGACACACAAAATAGCAGAATTTGGGGTATTTCTTTAAGCTGTATCTTCCAGAGCAGAATAGGAAGTAAATCTGCTCCTGACTAAGAAAACTTAGTAGTGAATCAGAACGTGTAAACTTTGTTTCAAAGACTAAAAATACTGAAATTAAGAATCAGGAAGCTCCTCTGTATTTGGCCCTAGTTGCCAAAGGCAAGCTATTGAGTGTCATTTTTTTGAGCAAAATATTCAGTAATACACATCAATTAATTCTGTAACTATTTTGTGATAGATTTTATTATTTTTCCTTAATACTCTATTCCATGATCAAATTTCTGTTATAAGAACAAACAAAGATTCTACATTTGAAGCTAGTATCTTGAGAAGGCATGAAATAGTAAAATGCTATAAACATAAACAACTATTAATGGACTCTTCCCTACTTTGAGGTAAGTCATGTTATTTCTTTGAGCCAAGTATGGAAAAGAATCTGGGTGATAAGGATCAAAGTAAAGGAAAGTCTTTTTCTTCCATCATCTACAACAAAAAATATCTCGTTTCATTGCCATTAAGTTAGAGAAAGCAACAGGAGTCAAAGTGAGGTGGCATGGGGCTGTTGGGGCTTTTTCTGAATGCAGAAAACAAAGCTGCTCTACCCAGGAGCTGGCAAAGGGAGACTAAACTCTACATCTTGTTTTGTTATCTGCCTTCTTCTTCAGGATTCAACCACATCTGGGTTACATTTCAGTATTCTGGAGGTTGGAAAGATTTTAGAGTAAAGTTTGTGGGTCCTACCTGGGATGGCAGGCAAAATTTTCTGTCCCAGTGAAAAGGAAGAGCATGCAGCACAGCCTGAGGTACAGCCATTCAAGCCCTATCCCTTGCTTGGTTACGAAGCCTCTCTTTAAATTGTCATGGGGAAATAAAAACCATTTTCTTCCAGGACCAAGACAGCTGGTCCAGGAGCAGAGATGCCTGGATACACGGGCACAACTGGTTTGGTTTGCCTTGTGCCACACGGCCTCTCTGCGGACACTGTGCCAGGAGCTCCGTAAGAGCTGAGGGACTGGCAGAAGTGGCTGACAGGACAGCGCTTCCCAGCTCCTTTCACTTACTCCTATGGCTTGGCAGAGGTCTCCCTGTCACCAGGCTGCTCCCTGGGAGTGCATGGCTCTCCCCTGGAGTCTGGCCAAAGCCGGTGCTCCCTGGGAAGGGTCACGCTGGCTGCAGCAGGAGCACAGCTTCCCACCTTTTGCACCCAATTATAAATACTCCGTACTAGGACTAAGCTGGACCAACAAAAGTTCGTCTTCCATTGGACACCTACTTCTAAATCCAGCAGTGACATTGAGACGACTCGCTAGGCCCTGCTAAAATAGAAACAAACAGAAGAGTTTCCTGCAGCCACCGAGCCAAGTTCCAGTGCAGCAACTGAGTCATGACATGGCAAATTAGCTTTGAATTCATCAGTGCTCAAGTGCTCTATTTAGGACAGTCAGTAGGGAGACAAAATACCATCTCATCTCGTATTGTTTAACTTACACTGTCTCATGCACTTTCTTAGAGTCTCTCTAGACTTTCTAGATTTCTTTGGAAGCCCAAGATCGAGTTTTTGCAAATCCCTATCAAATACCACGATTACAAGGGCTGTATACAAGGGGCAAATGGGAAAAAAAAGAATACTAGGCTTGATTCATCAACAAGTGATTCTAACCACGCCTTTCCATGCTGTTCATGGTCCTGTTCTCATGCTGCTACTTTGATTTCAAACACTCTACAGAGCAGCATTTTTACCTTTAATAGCCTGAAATCCTTAGTTCATGAAAAATTAAAAGAATCACTCCAAGTATGGTGGGAAAAAGCAGTAGGCATGAAACTCTAAACTTAAGCCTTTATGTAATGTTACTTCAACAGGAAAGCAGTACCTACAGGAAAAAGGATTTTACATTTGTTGATAAACAAGGGACTTAGGCCAATTGAAGAAAAATTAAAAATAATGGGATGAAATAAAAATGGGACCCCCTGAGGTCCAAACATGAAATCTGCAGGTGCTAAACCTCCTATTTATAGAGGTTTTCTGAATGCCCACAGTCTTGGTTAGAGAAACAGTGTGCACCTCACACCATCCAAAGCTGAACCTGCAGCATATTAAATTTAGTAATCATTAGAGTTAAGCAAGCCAGTTTTCATGAGTGCTGAGCACTCATAGTACCCATTAGCTTCTCTGTAAGCCAGAGTGAGGCAGACTGGGGAGAGTGAAGAACAAAGATGAAAACAACCTCAATGACATGTATTTTCTTCCATGGAAAAAACCCCACTTGCTTAGGGAACTCCTGACCCTCAGATCAGTTCTTCTCACTTGCAGTCTGTCAGCTCTCCTTCCCACCCTCCCAACATACAACTCTTCGTAGAGCCACAAAGAAACGGTTAGGATGACCTTGATGAAAAATACCTCTTTGAAAGGATTTCAGTTTCATCTCAACTTGTAGGTTTTACATAAAAACCAAGGCAGAAGCAAGCCTTAAATATAAGGGCTACAGGGAAAGTCAGTGGTCAGCCACTAAACATTTTGATGCTGCCAGTGTATCAACAGGCAGAGCCTGCTGACATACTGTAGTGATAAAATGTGGCTCAATGAACACATGTGCTGTCGTGTGAGTATATAAATCCAATTCAATTTCAGACTTGTGACAAAAATTAAAATAATCAAGGGACAACGGGGGAAAAAACCAACAACCAAAAAACCAACCAAAGCCAACAACAACAAAAAAACCCCAACCAAACAAAAAACCCCACAAATCCCCATTTTCAGCAGGGTCAGCTCCTGACAGCTTACTGTGCAACTGATTCAACAGCAGTGCTGGTATAAAATGGACAAAAATGGTTAGAAATCGCTATTACTCTCTCAACAGCCACCTGAACTTAACAAGATAAAGTAACAATGAAACCACAGCTAGTTAAGCACCTTGAAAATCTTATTTTCAGAAACTCAGTTTCTGGTTATTTTGTCTGATCACCATAAGCAGCTACAGGAATAAGGTAGCAAGTTACCTTCATTCGGGAACAGAAATATATCTGTCTCTATCTTGTTACAGAAAAAGCTTCACATTTCTGTATAAATGCAGTATCTGCTTCCAAGTAAATTCCACTTCCCTTCACTTTAATCCATACAGCCTTCAAATTCATTTTCACCCTCCAAAATAAAGGGAAGTCATGCAGCTTCTCCACTGGCTGGAAAAAGAATTTGAACTTGACTGAGTAATGAATAAATTCCTGTTTACAAGGAAAACTGTCTTGCTTGTATTACAACAAGGACACAATAATTTATACATGAGTTAAGGTGAATCTCTGTTTAAGAAGCTCTCCTAACTGCACTTTTTTGTTAATGCACCCAAAGCTTTAGGAAAGAGTATACTCGAACATCTGGAAAATGGATTCTGTGATTGTGAAATCCAGTTTGTAAGCAGAAAAATTCCTCTTCTGGGAGAGAAAAGAAAATGGAAAGCCAAAGCACTTCCAAAGGAGGAAGATGATGGCATTTTGCTTGCCTTCAAACTCAGCATAGGCGAATGAAAACAGTTAAATAATCCATGCTTTCAGTGTACTTAACAAGAAAAACACTGTCAACTGAGTGAAGGCCAAGCCACTTGTGCGTTCCTGACACAAGGGTCTTTCTAGACACAGAGAGGTACATGCAAAGTTTGAGAATTAAAATAAGTCCTCCAGCTGAACATGGCTACCCTTGGTGCTGGCACTCAAGAGGAAAAATAAAACATTAGCAATCATTTCTACAAGACAGGAACTGCTTTTTTTAGTTTCACAGGAGTGGCTGAATCTCCCAGGTGTTCCAACTCCAGCTGGCACGGTGCAGCTCCATCAACAAAATGCATGGCTCATCTTTTACCACTGCTAGAATTGCCTGCACATGCAAACTCTCCAAAATGCATTCAAATCATCCCTTAATGTGAAAATTGCCCAGTCCTTTGAAGCCATCTGGAAAATATCTCATATTAGGCAAGGTCCAGACAGCTACATTGGTCATATATTCAGATGTCTGTGTTAAACAAGGCAGTGTCATACCACTGCAATACAAAGCCTAAGAAGCTTGGTATTGAAAAGCTTATGTATTGCTGAAAGAACTAATATTAAAAACCACAGAGATAAGGTTTTCTTATTTAAAAAAAAAATAATTCAAGCTGCAGCTTCAGAATCTCTGGAAATGCCACCAGTCTTCAAGTCAAGGCAAGTACAGTAAAAAAAAAGGAACGAATATGACCTGCATATTTAGTGAAAAAGACAGAAAGCCAAGGATCAGATAACTTTCCAATACACCAAAACGTATCTGCGGAAACTGGTTCCTCAAGTAAGCCAGCAGGAATGCTTGGTTTGCAGGCACGAGGCTGTCCAAATGAAGTAGCCGTAGCATCATAGGAAGAGGACGAAAAAAGGCATCAGCTGTTGGTATGAGAAAAATCACAGGAACTACCCAAGACAGACTGGCTTGTGGTTTCCTTTGGGTTAGCAGAAATCATAGGAGTACTTTGCTGATTGCCTTAGAGTGAGTATTTGCCAGCAAATTACCACAATGGTTTCCTCTTAAGAATAAAGTGTGTGCTCAGGTTAGGATCCTACATCACAATAATAGGGAAGTTCTGTTATTGATTTTCATGGCTGTTATAAAAAAATACAAACCAAATCCTTTGTAGCTGATCTCTTTTGGAGCAAAAGCTTACCAGAAGCTAAGGGGCAGAGGGCTTTGCAGCACCAAGCTAAAGGAAGTGCAGTGTGGTAACTTTTGGCAAATGCTATCATTATAAGCAGTGACGATGGCAACCAGCAAGAGGGTTTTTTTCCCTCTAGACCCTGGGGGCGAAAAAAACCCCGTGGACATTTCTCTGTGTGTACATATATTAGTCTTTGTACGTCATTACAATGTTTGTGTGTCAGGACCTTGCTCCAGAACAGCTGCTCGCTTACTTTGGGTAATGTGTATTCCCATTGATTTCCTGCTAAAAAAGGAAACAAGAAACACACAAATCTTCTGTCTTTGCTTGTTGCCCAAAATGGAACACCTCTAAAAGGAAACCTGAAGTTCTTAGCTGACAAAAAAGGGGCAAGAAAAGAAAAAGGATGCTATCTAATAAATATATAACAGAATGGTAATTGTCTTTTGATGTATTATTTCTGGCCAGGTTTTCTTCCAAGTACATCTGTTTGGAAACCACAATTAAATTACTTTACTCTGCAGCTAGCATGGGGGTGGTGGTAAAAAAAAAAATCAACTACTAAAAATGATGATAGCTAAAAATGTCTTCTTTGGGAAAGTGAGAGTCAACTTTTTTTAAAGGATTACAAGGCTACAAGAACTTACCAAGTTATAAATCACTTTTCAAGTATACTGTGGCACAGGAAAATCTTCTGTGATGAAAACAGTGTCTAGATCATGTATTAAAGTGGCACCACATTATTCAAAACAACACTTGTCATGCAAAACCGAGGTGTTTGAAATCCCAGCACCACTTCAATCTCAGTTCAGCAGAACTGTCTGGACTAACTCACTGGTTAAAGCCAGGTCCTATTTACCTTCCTTAAAGATGTGGATGACATGATTGAGTAAAATTTCCAGCATTTAGTCTTGGATCATAGACTTTTGCATCACCATGCTTTGCACTTAAGGTTTAAGATACACATAGTGCTCCCACCCTATTCAGGCATCTCTAGTTTGCCTATACAAAAGCATCACAGAATAATTTTGATTGGCAGGGACCTCCAGAGGTCATCCAGTCCAACCCTCTGCTCTAAGAAGAATCAGATGTCAATGAGAAATACAGGAAAAAAGCACTCTTAGTGAAACAACTTCATTATGAAGTCCTCACAAAAAGAGGCCTTGGAGTGATTTAATCTCTCACTTGGAGAAATGCCAGCAACCTACTGGAAGCCTGACTATTTCTGCTGAATATGGGGCAGCCAGTGCACAGGAAGGGTTGCAAGCCACAGATCTCCTTCTCTGGTCAGTGAGGAGACCCACTAGGACACAACTATTAGGTACCCATCAGCCATCCAATGCATTCCCAGCAATCAAAAAATCCCATGAACTACACTGGAGTCATACGAACATATTTGTGCTCTGAGTGTAAAAAATAAAAGCTAATATCATGATTTCCTCATGAAAATTCACTTTGAAGACAACTCTACCATATACTCACTGGTCTAGTGTAATATCTGCCACACCCTTCAATAAAACTTCCGAAGAACAACCAGAGGACAAATAAAATTAAACAGCCCCTTCAAACTCACCATGGTCTATCTGTGAATCACTCCTAAGAGTAAGCATATTTTTACTGAAATCAGGATATCTTACAATTCTGAATCAAAGATATATTTTCATTATTTTGTACCCCACTGCCATCCTGCAATGAGGCACTGCTTTCAGATGCAAAACCTCCTGTGTTCTTGAGCACTGTCACAGTGTTTAATAAAAAAGTGTATGTGGGAAAGCTTTGTGACCTAGAAAGGAGATGTACTGTATGAATGATGCACCAAGCCCAGAGAGTAAGACGTCATTATTCTATTTATATCCATAGGCAGAGGAGAAATGAGTCCAGTAAAAAGATTAAATACTTCATGTACTGCAGGAATTTTTGTTTACATGAACAGGTGTTAAAAACCCCAAAAGACCAAAAAAGCCAGCACCCAAACACGAAGACTAGCATCCTTGTCGTACAAAGAATAAATAATCAAATTTGTAATGATCAAATATCAGTCTTGGCCAATTTGTTCTCTTGTGTACTTAGTTTGCCACATCTCCATTTGTCTGACATGAAGCAAAAATATTTCCAATCCGTGGTTTACAAGTAGGCTATCAAACCCATTTAAAAATTGTGTTTAACTGTTTTCAGCACTCTCAACAGATTCTTAGAAATACAGTGGTTTTTTGTCACTTTTTTTCCAAGAAACACCTATTTTCCTTCCCCTCCTGTGGCTGCACACCGGCACGGGCATGTGAGCCAGAGACGCCAGTACAACAGAGGTGTCAGACCAAGGCACCACCTGGGCAGCTTACGGAATGGCTCTCAAGAGTTTGCAGAATACAATGCAGATTTCACACCTGTGATTTTATTTCAATTCAGATTAGATAAAGTGCAAGAAGGAAGTAAAGGATAACCCATCGTTCCCAGGAAATCACGATGCAGGACAGTTTTAGTGTCCACAGATTCCACTGTAATCTCTCAGGTGCTCTTCCTGGTATGTGACCCTTGTGATGTCTGATCATCAAACAGTATCAACACTGAGTAGAGGAAGAGCTCCCTGAATTTATTTATGTGACATCACTGGAGTCCATTTGTAAGAAGTAACTGTCATCATCACAAGGATCTCTCTCTCTCTCTTAACCCTGCTCTTCATTTAAGCCTTAATTCACACAAGTAAAAATCCTAGTGAACTGCCTCTCCCATTTTCATAACAATCTGAAAAATCACTAGCAAGCATAGGAGAGCTCAGGGACCCACTCAAACACATTTAACCTACATCCAAAGTGCTAAGGGAGCTATTTCAGCCCTGCCTTCAGAGAGAAGAAAACCACATGCAAAATCAATTACCTGTTCTGCCTTTTTGAGGCTCTGGATCTAACAGCTGCAGCTCACAGACTCCCTCACATCACATGTTTATATGAGAGCCCTTGTACATATTCTAGCCATGATAAAAACAGAACCTTTGATGGCCATTTCAGTTGTCATCAGAACAACCAGAACCTTGTCTGTTTCCATTCTGCATTTCCTTCTTTGTATTCACCACAGACTCACAGCACACTCTGGAAGATACACCCTCAGACTACTTTTTGTAGAGGATTTCTGATTTGGAATAAAATGAGAAGCTGTCATGGTTTTTAGAAGGAAGTTTTCTGACACACACCTGCAACACATTCCCCCTCTATTACTCTTCTAAGCAAGACAAGCAGGTTCTCTTGGCAGGTTAATGCTGCACAAGTAGTGAGTAGGTCTGAGCTCCGGAAAGATGGAATCCTACTGAACCATAACTAATCAGTCACAAAGGAGTAACACAGTGTAGAGGCACTACCAGGGAAGGGACACAACCTTCTAATGTTTCACTATAATGAAAATGCCACTAAACAGCCCTATTTACCCTTTTTAGCAGCCATCAACAGACCATCTCAATGCTTGCAAAGGTTCTGTAGCTTCAAATACAAGCAGTTAATAGCTCATAGAATCACAGGAAGAGAACTCAGGAGGACATCTTGTCCAGCTTCCCAATATTTAGTTGTAATAAACACCAGACCAATTTTACAGCAGCTGACTCTAATCCTAAATTCATTAATGTAACCAACATCAACTCCCTGCAATCAAATGAAGGAACAGGGACCTGCCCAAAGGAGTTAAACACCCAATTTCATAAGCCTCCAATAGGGACAAAATTTTTTCTTCATCGATTTTTCTCACCTTTGATTTGCCTATATTTTTGAGTGGAAACTATTGCGTGCTTTGCGTGCTGGCAGAATCCCAGCTGGGGGCTGCCAGCTCTGCACCCAGCCATGTGTTGTGTTCGGCATGTTGGAAAATGTTTGGGACAGTCAGACCTAAGAGTGCCAACTCATGGCTGTGGAAAAATACCAAATGGTTACTGAAGAGAAGACCTGGGTAAAATGCCAATTGTTCACTAAGTGTTTTACTCCTGTCTCCCCTTTTTCACTGAGTGACTCTGTCTTCGATTACAAAACTGCAGCTTTATAGTTGGGACACTTTGTACTTTCCCCCCATATTACTAATTACTGCCACCAAGCCATGAAGAACTACCCCACACTAAGTAATTTTTCCTTCTTTTACATCATTAAATTCTTTGGTTGGCTAGAGTCCTTTATTGAAGAAGAGGTAATGAAGTTTAGTTGTCTCTTATATCTGGTTTATATACACACAAAACCAAACCAGAAATCACGCTGTTCATGACAGGTTTACTTTACTCAAGCAATCAAATTTAGCAAGACCAACTCTACTATTTGTTTTTTTTTTAATTCATCAGGTTTCAAAGCCAAACAACTTCTTTTACTGAGAAGCAGCTAAGGACTACATGTAAACAGCAGAGTGAAAATAGGTCAGATTTTGACAGGTCTCTGAGTTACCTCACAGAAAGTCTGTGAGGAAATTGCAGATTTTCTGGGAAACCTACCCACATCATGTTTCCATTACTGAACAAATAATAAAATTATAAAAACAGGAAGGAGGTTTTTCACTGTAGCCTACTGTATTTGTTTCTTTGTCTCCCATTAAATTTCCAATGCTCTTGATACTTCTCAGTCCAATTATTTCTACAGTAAGAAACCCCATATTTGATTTTTCTTAGTTTATATGCACAGTATTACAAATCATACGCTGTTAGAACAAACCAACAGACAAGTCACCATGAAAATCTGAGTTGTTTGGTTTGGGTTTTTTTCCAACAAGCCAACTAATATCCATTAGGGCAAAATAATTGACTTTTCAAGGAAGCGTAAGTGGCAAAATCTAAATGGTCAACCTCTTGTGTTTTTAAACTGAGATAACTAGTACAGGCAAATATGAGGTCACAAGTTACAGGAATGCTTTTAAGAAAGTTTTTGGGAATGAGTAACTTTGGTACAAACTGAGCACATGGGAAGATCCCCTGACTTACCAGAACGACATGCTGGAAAACATCTGGCTCAACTTTACCTTTTGTGAATTCCACAGGAGCACAATCAGAAATGTGTCCCCTGTCTGCAACAACCAAACTGTTCTACCACTTCCAGGACTGATTCATTCAAGTGGAAACATGAAAACAAAGCAAGTCCTTTTAGGGTATGCAAAAGAGAGGGCAGGCCAATGTCAGAAAGGTAAATAGAGCCAAGAGATGAGGTAGGGCTTGCAATTTCCCCTCCATGGGCTCTACCCAAGAAGGGCCACATTCCACAAATCCATGCGAGCAGGTGCTCAAACGCCAGCAAGCAAGCAAACAAATCTCACTGAAATCACTTCAGGCCTTCACTTTTTACTGCTGGGCTCAACACTTCAACAGAGTTAAGAGCTCTTAAGAGCTCATCTGGTTTAAGGCCAAATTATCCAGTGTTTTACTCAATCATGTAGACAAAAAGGATTATCAACCACCTACTTAACACATTTTTTTGCCGTGTTTCTATCCCTCTGACTGCTCACTTATTTGTGTTGAAGATAACCTGTTTTACGATATATGCAAGTTAATGATTCTCACTGGTGTACAAGGTGTACACCACAAGCCTGGCAGAGATAAAGACGCGGTGTGCCCCATAAAGCTTGCCATCAAAGCAGTCAAATTTATTAAAAAAAAAAAAGGGGGAAATATGGAAAGTGAAATTAGCAATTTTTTGAGCCCATCAGAAACACAAAACCTAAATACCTCAGCAGAAATATAAGGAGAATCTGTTCTAATTTTTCTGTCCTGGCAATATTAACAAAATTCAGAATAAAAGCAAGGCCTGAACCACAGTATTCCAAGCAAACCTCATTAGAACAGATTGGGAATGGAACTGTGTCAGCTGAACACTCTGTGATCTCCAGAAGCACAGCACACTTCGTGCACTTCGTGCACTTTCGTATGACCTTCACAGACACTGCCATAGGCTCTACACCTTCAAAAAAATCAAACAGTGCTTAAGGACAGAAATGTCAATGTTCACACTTCTTTTGTGGTGGTTTCGTAATGGGAGACCTTTAATTTTTACTTTGCCTTTTTTAGGCTTCCCTCACATTTAAGAACCTTGCAGTCTGAATGAAGCAGGATGCGATTTAATTTAAAATCCTCCATTTCTTGACCTGCTGCCATTTGAAATGAGGCATCTTCCATTTTGTATGGAATGAACACAAGCCAGTCTCATGAAGATCTGCTCCATTCTTTGAAAAACCACCAATGAAACTCAGGTCTGCATTTTCTTGGTTCTGAAATGCAATCTGATATCAAGCTGAACATTTCTTATTTCATTTAACTTTCAGTGCTTGCAAGTCTATGACAAGTTTTACAGTAGCTGAGGTTCTCTTTTGAAAATACCAATCAGCAGCCATTTCAGAACTACATCAAGATCTCCTCTTACACTTGGAGGAGGAAATAAAGCAAATCAGAAAAAAATCACTAGTTATACCTGCGAGTGACATGTGGTAAGAGCTTGAAATTCACAAACCTTAAAGAATTTTTTTTAAAATAGGTGCATTTATTTATATGAAATCATAGATTCATAGAATATTCTAAGTTGGAAGGGACCAATAAGGATCACTGAAGTCCCGCTCCTGGGTCTGGACAGGACATCTCAAGAATCCCACCATGTGCCTGAGAGAATTCTCCAAATGCTTCTTGAACTCTGTTCCAGTGCCCAACCACCCTCCCTGTGAAAAACCTTTCCCTAACAACTTCAGAACATTTATTATCATGATTTTCAAATTCCTCTCCAAGCTCTAAGATGTGTCATCGGCCTAGAGTTTCTTGGCTTTTAACACTGTAGTTCTGTAGATTTTAGTTCGGATGCATGAAGGTTGTCTATGATTACTCATGCATAAAAGTGAAATTAATCCAAGCTGCTCCAGTTAGAAGCTGTAATTCCAGTGGAGGGAGAAGTCATTAAGTCCCAGATTCAAGGGCATCCCTTTGAGGAACTTCCATAAACTTTAACTACAGGGCCAATAAACACAGAGTGACAGCTCACATTAACTGAAATAATAAAACACTAAGGTCATTTCTCTATAATGCTTATCAAAATTTTATCTCAAGTAAATGATTTATAGTACCAGATAGTACCCATCAGGGCTACTCCTCTTTCTGCCTCACAGTCAGATATTCTCTTAAGGGGAGATACACTTCAAAAAGAAGAGGAGACAATCTTCCCTCAATTTCTCAATTGGCAGTCTCCACTAGGTATGATAAGATAATGCTGCAAACAGACCCCACCTGCTTATTTCCACTCCGAGGGATTCAATGAACATGTGCGTCTACATGCAAAGAACATTTTTATTTACCTTCTCCACAGGTCTGGCCATACAGAGATCAGAAGCCATGACCTGCTCTCCTGTCCTGCACACTTTCAGCACTACTACATGCTCCTCAAGAATTGTTTTGTTCAGCCCAGAGATGGTGGCTTTCCGGGCAGCGAAGGGAAATCAAGCACAAGCAGTCTGAAATACTTCCCAAATTGAATCCTGGATTCAGAAAAACCCTAAGGTACTTTTCTTGACATTGAAATGAGCTGGGCCACTGACTTCAACCACAACTGCATTTCCTCAATTTGTGCACTCGAAATTCCAGATTAATTTGACAGGAACACTGGGTGACCCAGGAATGCTCATCCTCAGTAGCAGTTACATAAATTTACCAGGCGTTAATCTTTCCATGTGCAGGGTGAAGCCTGTGAGATGATACTGCCACCAAAGCTACTTCTCCAAAGTAAACTCTGTAACTTGCACAAGCTAACACCTTAGCCTGTTTATTTACATTTTTCTTTAATGACTGCTGCATCTAAAACTCTATAGGCAAAGAAATTTTAAAAAACCAAACAAAAACAACAAAACCCCAAACCCTGTACTGCACTTCCTTATCTTCTTCTCTCCTGCTCATTGCACTTTACCATGAGGAAAAAGGAGAGCTCAGTTCCAAATCAGGGGAGAGAGGAACAGAGAAGTTAGCAGAGACACCCACATCCTGCAGATAGTCATTGCAGAAACAACGTGAGAACCTGGATTTGAATATTAAAACATTCTCTAATTAAAACATTCAAATGCCCACACGTTTTTTTCCTTCTGAAGTTCTTCAGTATTGACACTATATGTGATGCTGCATTTAGCAGTCGTTGTGGGTGGGCATAGGTCATTCTCTGCTTCTGTATATTCTATTTTCCCCAAGAGAGGCTTATGCAATATCCTGATGTTCAAACAATAATGGAATCATGGAAAATGTGCTCTCACATGAAGACTTTAGGAGGGGGATGGGATGAGATGGAGAGCTGTCCCATTATCCTCAAAAGTTTCAGTTTAAACCAGCTGTACAATAAATAACTTCCTGCACTTTGCCACAAAGACACTGCAAGGATACTCTCTGAAAACAAGTATTTTTGGCTCAAGTGTATATCCACTATAATGATAACACTGCGAGTACTTCCTGCAAGCTCAGAAACGGCCACATAGGATTCTGCACAACTTCACCATTTTCCAATGATGTTCTACTTCAGAAGCAGGACCTGTCTTTCTGTCTCTCACTGTAATGTTTCAGCCTGCTCCAGTAGTTCTCCTCGATGTTAAGGGAGAGGGCTTCCCTAGGGAAACCTGTCTGCAATCTCTTGTCCTGTGCCAGTGGGAAAGCCCAAGCCTGACTCCATGACCACAGAACACGTACATCCCCAGTCCACAATGATGTTCTCATGTGAAATTCAGGGTGAAGTCATCTCAGGCTTTTCCCTTCAGCTGTGAAATGCAGGAAACTGAATTGAGTCCCCTTCTCTTTCCTTCACCCATCCATCTTTTCACATAACTTGCAAGAAATAAGTTCTTTTCACCTTTCTATATCCTGTGAGAAATTTGTCTCTGGCAGGCTCAAAGTCTTAGAGGACACGGCAAAACACAAGGAACAATAAAATGAAATTTGTGTGACTGGAAGAAACTCTGCTAAAAACAAATACTTCATGATCCATCACGATAAATCGAATGCTTTCTGCCATATAAAGATGCCCATGACCTAAACTCACTAGCCAGACACCATGATGCACACAAATTATGCAGCATTTGTATCTATTTGCAAATAATTTAAATACTTAAAGATAACTACTACGCATTTCTATTTTATTAGATAATGCAAAGCATGGTTTGGGTTCTTTATTTCTGCATGGAACCACTTAAAGTATGATGAGCTATCACAGACCTAACCCAAATCTTCTGCTATTTTATATTTTTCCCTATAATTTTTAATGCCTACTGAAAGGTAACAATGGGGAAATATCTGTTTTCATTTTAAAGTAAAGTTTTCAGTGACAGTAGCCTAGAAAAAGCTTGAGAAATGTACCAGGAAAAAAAAAACACAACAAAACAAAACAAACCACAAACAAAACAAAAATTCACTCACAAGGCAAGTAAAAACAATGCATACACACAGCTTGATATTAACACGTATATATACTCTAACATAAAGGTTTCTTTCTCTCTTTTTTAAACTTGGGGATGACATGGCTCATTCAGGCAGCTGTCACAGTAACTCATAACATATTTGGCTGAAAGAGTGGAGATGTATTTCTTTGCTATGAAAGTTTTTATGTTTGTTTTGAACCTTCCCGTCCAGTTTTTTCCAGCTAAGGCAGTGGGCAAACATGCCTGATCAAACAACCACGCAAAATATACACTGTATATCTAACCTGAATCTATCTGTCAAGTCTTTGGGGCTTCAACAGCTTTAGCTATGACAAACTGACTTATTCTCCTCAAAATCCTTTGTTTACCATTGAAGGCTTTTATAAGACACTTCCATAGAGCATCAATGCCAAAGACAAGTCATGCTGGCACAGATCAAACATTTTCTAGCTCCCGTGGTGGCAGAATGATGCTCTGCTAGAAGATATCAGGCATGTATGACCTCTAATGACCCGCAATAGCTGTGCAAGGCCTGCACCTCAGAGGCCACGCTCCCTCTGGACTCCTTACCTTGATCCACAAAGCACGGCAAATTGTTGCTGATCCAGGCAGCTCAGCTGTTCAAGACATCACAGTGAAGAAATGTACCATTAAATTACTTTTCCATGCACAGTTTATAGGTGCTGGTAGTCCATGCTGGGCTGGAAAAAAATGGGGGGATTGTTCCTTATGAGCTTTGGGCAGACAGTTTGTGTGTTAGACAAACACCATACAGGCCATGGCAAGAGAACAAGGATGTTAAAACAAAAGCATCACTTCTTACCTGCTGTCACATGCTCTGTGGCCACAGCACTTCACCAAATAGTCAGTCTCTATCTAAACTGAGGGGGTTTTAAACCCATTGCTTGCTATTTTTATCTTATGGAATGTTACGGGGTGGGGGGAGGGGGAAGATTCTCTTTCCCTTCATACTAAGTGTCTGTAGTGATTATCACCTCACCTTCCTTTGAAATCCAGCATTTAGACTATTTTCTTAAAGGAGCAGGTCACTAGACACCCTTCAACGATCCTGCTAACAAGATAGATGCCTTTTTATGTTTAGGGTTTTTTCTAAAGAGCCTCTATAAGTAGAAAGCACAAGCAACTACAGGTACAAATCTTGTCAGCACAAAGACTAAAATGATCTCCACAGTCCATGGCTTTCAGTAACATCACAAATGTCAACCTCTGCCCTCTTGCTCAGCTTCTGTCCTCCAAAGCCACCATCAATATTCTCTGCAACCTGTCCCTCCATCGATTTTCCAGCATTCAGACTCTCTCAGCATTACCATAATGATAACAGCTATTGGAGACTTTCCTGCTAATTTATTAATAATCATAACCCATGAGTTGTTAAGATGATTTGAAACAGCAAATTTACAGGAAGTCCTTCATTTGCTTTTAGCAATTATGTCAGCATCCCACCCAGCCACTGAAGTCCTGAGGCCTGACTGCTTCAATGCAATAAGATCCAGGAATCTTCAGATTCCTTTCTGAAGAGGTTCAGTGTGCTGGCACTTACAGTCCCCTGCCAGGGGTTTAGCATGATTATTTAGAATAAACCAGAGCTACCTCCAGGCAATCTCCAAGGCTTTGCCCCTGCCTTAGCCCAGCCCCTACCGGCCTCTCCAGCACCTGAGCCTCTCTGGCTGTGGGTCCCTGCACACATACCTCTCCAGTGGCTTACCCCTTTAGTCAGTTTTTCTCATCTGAGGGGGAATTTTCTACCAGTGAAGCCATGAAAACATTAAAATTGACTTAGCCTTATGAAATCCTGATGGCCAAATGGACCAGGTTTTCTGGCAAGGCATGAAGATAAACAGACACAAAACAATCAGCATAAAAATGGTGCTTTTCATTCCTGTTTGATAAAGTTTTCAAATCAACATGTCAAATGCTCAGCATAGCAAACATCTGCAGACAACCAGGGGCAGGAACACACCTGCCTTTTTGTGGAATTTACCTTAGAGTGTTGCAACAGCACTAACATATAGGACAGAAATCACTTCATGACTGGCTATAACAGATCATGCATCAAATGTGTAAATTAAAACCACAAAAAGAAGTTAATCTGACAAGATTAGCATTCTCTCCACCTTTTTTCTTCTTTCCCCCATGGAATCTCCACACGTTTTTTCCTCATTTATGCTTATAAACCTAACCTTTAAAAACACTATGAGTGTAAGAGTGTATTTTTTATCTCCTCTCTTTCTGAAACTGAAGCTTGTGGCAAAGTGGAAAGAAGTAGTGATTATTAATTCACTGCCCCACACGGAAGGATCAATCATCACCTTTGGATAAGCAGACAGAGAGATGAAGTATGTCTGTGTGTGTGCCTGTGAATATGAGCACACACACACACACATATATGGTAACAACTGGTTTTTCACTTTTCAAACTATTTGCTTTGAGACAGGAACATTCTGATCCTGGCAAAATGACGCAACTTATTAGTGGCAAGAAGTGACTCAGTGCCTTGCACTATTTTAGAAAGCCAGAAGAGAGGACTGCTAACTCTGCTACTTCCAATTCACACACTCTTCCAAATTCAAACTTTATTATGGAAAAAAGGAAAAAAAAATAGAAGTACAATGGAAAAAACCTTCAAAATAACTCATAAGAAAGTACAAAGAACACTACAGAGCTTTCAACTGGTTCTTCTTAAAATGATCAGGAATGAGAAAAGACATGTACCTGATCAACTATTTATCCTAATTAGCTCTGCTTTTAAAAACAGATCACGAGACATCAGAAAGAAAAGTTTACAAAAAGTCTCCAGGTCTCCTCCATCCATTGCTCTTTCAATAAGCCAGAAGAAGATCAGTTTAACCCAACTGTACATCCATGTTTCATACAGACAGTAATTTCCCTCAGATATTTTATGTGAGCACCAGTAAGAGTGAAGAGGTAACCTCAGAGGTGTCTCCTCCAGGAAGCACTTGTTTCTGAAAACTCTGCTGCATCACTGGCAGAGCACAAACTGTAGCAGGGCAACAAAGAACATCCCAAAGGCTCCTCTAGATTTGCAAAAGTAAAGATGGGAAGCTTTTCCCAGTCTTAAGTTCACTTTACTTTTAATCCTTTTTCTCCATACCCGTAGTTTTGTCTGGTTAAAAAAATCTTCAGAGGAAGCATTTTACTTATTTAATGCATATATGAAAAATACATTTATTTATATATGAGGCTCTTTGACACAGTGGTCACATCATTGCAGAGACCTACAAGACCCAGCTTCCATTCTGAGCAACAACATTTACATACAGTGAAGTGTAACTTATTTCCCCTCTCAGTTTCCTTATCCCCAAAGTAGAACCCCTCATACCTACCCACATTGAAAATAAGGCTTGAAAAAATGTTAAGAAAGCACTTCTCTGGATCTGACACTCGAGCTGTACCAGCCAAGCCTTCTAATACAACTCCCAGGCACCAAAATGTGGTTTTGATAACACAGTTTATGACTGGTTTGTGAAGTGAAATAGGCTGTGTTAAATACAGGCATGTTTTAACTTAACAACTACACATAGAGGATTGTAGAAGTTACTAAAGAAGAAAATAAATTTTCATCCCTAAATTCTGAAAAATTGTGGCACAGGTTTAGCCTTAGAGTTACTAAAGTAGTTTGAGTATTGTTTATTAAAAAAAAAAAAAACAGAGGGAGGGCTTTTTGAAGAGGGCTTTTTAACATTTGACACTTATTAGAGAATACAATAATGTCATACTGTGTCTGTGTCATGCTGAGTCTCTATGCCCTAATGCACACAACACAGAGATGCAGGCATAAAAGCCAGACAGGCAGGAGACTCCTTTCCTACCTCTGTAGCAAGAACCTTCATAGCAAGTACTGAAAATATCAGCAAAGCATTTCTCTGACAGCTCTTTCCAAAATTGCCATTTTTGTGTGGATTTTAGAATCCAGAAGAGATGGTTTTTGTTTTGAAGCCAGAGTAGTCCACATAATCCTGTAATTTCATGTAGTGTAGTTTCTGAGTTCACAACAGTGTCAATGTCATATGCAAGCTCTCCTACAACAAAACTTCCTGTAATCATGTTTGGTAACTGTTCATGAAGAAAGAGAAACCAAACTATCCCTAGAGACAAGGAAAAATTAAGAGCAAGATTATTAAGACAGAGATGGGAAAAAACCCCCAAACCTAAGGCTTGGAAAAAAAAAATAGAGAGGATTATTGTCTTACTTATGTGATCCTCTGTTTTGAAAAGAGATTGCAATCAGAAATCTGCCACTTATCCAACAAATTAGCCTGACTTTCAAAGGCATCCTTTAGCAGATGTGTGCCTTGGAGTAATCAGTGCACCCATTACATGGAAAGCCATTTATTGCAGGAAGCATGATTAGACTGAATCAAGGAAACAAAACCAAGTCTCCCTCAAAAAAACAAAACAAAACAAAACAAAACAATACAACCCCAAAAAACAACCCTAATTAAAATCAGGCAATGTATTCTTTCAGACAAAAGTATTTTCAACCTGAAGCATTGTCAGGTATGAAATGTTGAGAGTAACAGAAAGAGTAGTGTTATAAATGCATATTGTATTGTTGACTTTTCGCAAGTATAATGAATATTATAAAGTGTTATGATGAACATTATATAGTGTTAAGATGAATATTATATAGTGTTAGAAATGCTTTTGCTGTAGCAAAGGGTTCAGCAAGTATGTTTCAACTACCTGAACGGGTAAGATAACCTCCAAGAGGACAGAGGATGGGGCCCACAAAACTCTTATCAACACCCTGTGTGAAGAACAAGAGAGGCCCAGAGCTATTATCCGTTCTCTTCGTAAAAGACAAAGAGGCCAAAACTACTATCGGTTCTCTTCATAAAGGACAAAGAGGCCCGAACCCTGTTATCAGCACTATGTGTGAAGTATGAAGAAACTCGAAGTGGCTATCAACCCCCACTGTCTGGAGAATTAAGGGACCCAAGCCCAAAAATCAAAAGAAATAAAACCGCAAGGCCAGGAAATGCTCATGCTCTAAAAAGGCGGACCCAAGGAGTGGCCATGCNATCTCTACATCTTTTATTTTATTCTAGTTTAAGCCTGAAGGTTTGTGAGCAAGCCGACACACTCCCTAGAAGAGACAAAGAATGTGCTTTATGTCACCTTCAGTATCAGCCTCCGACTTCATAAACACACAAATTCATTACACAATGTAAAAACTTGGTTCCTCACCAGCCAGGGAGGATGAGGGCTTTACTGTCCAGATCTGCCATTTTCTTTGACACATCACACCCTCTTCTGCCTGTCTTCTCCTCAGGGAAAGTCACAGGCTCAGAGCTGTCTGGGCCCTACAAATGTGCCTGGCGAGCCACACATTCACGTACACACCCCAGACAAAAATCAATCAGCAGCAGGGAAAGGGCTGGAAATGTGGCCACTGGCTCTACGAGTTGTGGGCCGTATCCTGCCCAGTGACCACAAATTCTTCACTGGACTGCAACCACCAACAAAGGTTTCCAGCACACACCCCTTACCCCCACATGACTACCAGCTCAAAGGCCACATATACAAGGGAAAACATTATTATCACCTATTAAAATAGGAAAGGTCTTAATCTCATGCTCTGAAGCACTTTGGGCCCACAGAGTAATGTCCAGGACTGGTTTGCCTCCTGTCACCTTCCTACTTTTCATTATCCTCCTCTGCTGTCCACCCGGCAGCACCGCTTGTCTTCAGCTCCCTAAAACTGATCTGGGGACTAAGGAGTAACAGACTAGGAATGCAAAAGCACTCATCGATACTGGCAGAGACGAAAAACCAAAACAAAATAAAACTATCAGGGACACACTTTTGATTGTAGTGTCTCATTCCACAACTCATCATCATTGGCCTAATAGTTAAAACACATTTATGGGAAATGCCCCTCTCTCCCATTCCAAATGGCAGCACTGAATCACTGCAGAACCCTGACCAGGTCATTTAACCTCTGCCTCTGTTTTAATCAGCTGTAATGAGAGGATGAAGATCCACATTACCTGAAGTCTGAAGAAGTTTCTTTAAAGAGAGAAGATGCTTTGAAGGATAAGTAAGCCACAGAAACAACACAAAGCATACATATATAGTAATGAATCAGTGACTATAAAACAAAATACTTCTCTTTAAGAAAGAAAAACAAAGATGAGATTTGAAGGTCAGATTTCTAAGAGGCAGCAGAAGAAGTGAACTCAGATTTTACCATATTCGATTATATTTGGGATGCTCTGAAAACGGAGTTCACTAAACAGCAAGTTTACGTACGAAGAAAAACATTGCTCCAAAAAGTTTTACAAAAAATGTACATTTATAACAGTGTTCAAATCTTTCAGATTCTTTAAGGTTTTAATTCTAGTTTCTTTAATATCCAGGTATTTTTGGCCATTCCTACTAATTCTTTGTGATTACTTGCTCAAGCATTCATCAAAGGCAGGTACTGAACATGGGAACCCCTCTCCTGCATGTCAAATATGCCTTAAAAATCCTAAATGGGTTAGCACAGACAAAAAAATACATAAAAGAATGTAATAGGAGCTTTTGGACATTTGACACAGTTTGGAAATGATCACCTCTTTTTTCAGCTAGTTTCTGTTCTTTCCATTTACCCGGTGAATGTCCTGCCTTCCCAGCTTTTAGCTTTGCTGGTTAAAGAACGAATCCCAGGCATTCTCTCCTCCAGAAACCTAAACACTCCCTTTTATTCAGCAATACATTTGAATGGAAGGATGAGCATCACTGCGTGAACATCTTGTCTATGCCACAGAGTACTTTTGGTGCTTCTAAAAACATTAAAGAACAAAGCCATGATCTTAGCAGTTACTATAGGGTAGTTTTTTTACTGACTCGCACAACACAAGATGAAATGCATCCATAATCAATATGTTTAATTCCTTGCATGGCTGCCACTTTCTTGTGATTTACAATGCTGATCATTCAATCATTAGCCACAGACATTCTGAGAACATCCAGTATCTGAAATAACATATGGAACAGCTCTCTTTACCTCAAACTCCATTAAATCTATTGCTCTAAACAAGACTGGAAGCAAGGGAAAGCCCGTAGAAATGCAGGCAGATGCACTTAAATTTATTGTCAATTCAGAGATTAATGAATTCCAAAATTCACTTAATTTAGAGGATACCCCTGTAATAAACTCTACCCTAATGTGAGGAACAACATGTGCTCACCCCAAAGCTTTGCTCCAGAACACTTTTCTTATTCATTAATATATTACACCCCTTATCTTTAAAGTATATACATTGCAATCTGACTTCTTCCCGGGAGTGAATTTTATACATTATTATGATTATATACATTTTTAAGAATTCAGTTTCTCAGTCCCAGCTGAGAGAGAGATTTCATAATCTCAGGTGTATTCTTGCCCTGACTTCTGCAAACAAGTGTCTAAAGTATCATCTAGTACTCTTAAAATTATGACTCCCCAACCTGTTCCTAACTTCTCTCCTAATGATGAAGCAGCAATAAATCTGGACAAGAGCCCACCCAATTTGATACCACCAGCCCCACGTCAGGNCCCTTAATGGCTCCCATTAATTGCCAGGGTCCACCTTTCAAGTGAGCAGCTCTGGTGTTTAACAACATACACAATTAGCTGGCCCTGTAACTGTTTATCTCGGAGGCAGGCACGGAAATTTCCAAGTGCGTGGTGTCTGCCATGCCCATTAGAAGGAGGAGTGAGGACATTAGTCTTTGTGACATATGGTATTCAGATGCACCCCACTGACACAGAACATAAATGGCCTCGGGGCACTGATGGCGAACACGTAACTTCTGAAGCCATCATGGTCCAACTGTCCACCAATTTATCACTGTCTTACAAAGGCCATGTGTATTCACTCACTGCTGTTAACCATCATTTCAAAGGGGCTGCCATGTCACTACAAAAGGGACAGTCAATAAAACTGTCAGTGCACTCCACAGCTTTTTCCACGCTGAGCGCTGTGTTGTGCACTGAGTGAGGTGAGAATTAGCAGAAGAAATTCTTCGTGCCTGCCTCTCTCTGCCCTCAAACTCAAATGCACAGCTGCCAGCAAACATTTAAAAAAACTTCATTGGGAGCAATGAAAAATGAGAGCCAAATGAAATTCTTACCTCTCATTTTGCCTCCACACTTTGCAAATCCTCTCAAACTCCTTGTAATAATGTAAATGAAAATAGATGCAAATGCAAGCAGAGGAATCAGTAAATAATTGACTGTCTGATTACCGTTGTCTGCTCCTATGCAGAGCTCATTTGATAATTATGAGGAGCTGCAAACAAGCTATATAGCTCAACGAATGCATTTAAAATCAACACATTGTGGGGGGGCAGGGGAAGGAAATACATTGCATCATTTTCTGCACCATTGTTACTTTTAACTCTTACTTTGAGCTTAATATATCTACTGCTTCACTTACTTTGAGTTTAATAGAGACATTCAAGTCAGAGATTAATATTTTGGCTGCTGCACTTAAGAAACATGAAAATCTTGCTTTTAGATGCTGGCATGGCTTGTATTTCTTGTTTACCTTAATCTATAACTTAAGAAGAACAATTTCCTTTCAGCTATGTACACATACTAGTGTGATTGACATGGGAAAATGACACACGTCCAGCTCCAAAACTACTTTAAAAATGCATTAAGCATTGCCCCTAAACCAAAACAATCTCTCTTACCAAGACAAGGTGTGCCTGTATTTCCAGATCCATTGGCCCTGGCCTTCGAAGGGCACCAGACCTGTGCAAAGCAATTGAAGAAGGGTTCCCAAGATCTACTTTCTGAATATGGCTGGATATTTTTAATACTAGTTTGTAAGGACAAAACAGAACTAGGTTAATACCAATATAGAATAGAATAACAGGATTTTTTAAATCCCCTTAGGCCAATAAAGAGCTGTCACTAGGAAAAAAAAAAAACAACATTCCAGTTGAAACATCTTTCCTCCCATGCGCGATGCTTATGCAAGATGTAATATATTAATAATTTTTTAAAAATAGAGTAGTTAGGATTCCTGCCTGTTTCTTTCCAACTACCCCAAGCCCCAGTCTCCCGCAGGCATGTAAAAATTCAGAAATTATTCCATAACCCGTCCACCAAGCCATTTCATTAGAGAGGTTGAAGGGCCAAGGATGCTGTTTTAAGTGTCAAACAGCAAATATGGGAATCAAAAATAATGCTAGTTACTTCTGTGACAGTATTTTAACACTAGGTAAAAAGAATGGCGTGGAACCCTAGGTTCTTGCCCACAAGCTTATCCAACAAGGAAAAGCAAACAAAACCCAAAAATAATCTGAAAGTTAAATACCGATTATTGAAAGTAATGAAAAAAAGATATTTAGCTGAAGTTCGCATAAAAACAAAGAAAAAGAAAAGTTATTTTGAAAACATACATAAACAGATCTAGATTTAGCAACAGGGCATTTTAGCATTCAAATTCTCCCTGCTTCTCTTAGACTGAACCTAAAGAGCTGCTGAGTATTGAAATGCCTGATATAGGAAAAATACTACGTAAGATACAAGCACATGAGTATTCATTTGTGCTGGCTAATGCAACTGCTTGAATATCCAAACTGAGGCTATCACAGCCAGAACTAGGAACAATTGCTTTTGCTGCAAGTTGAAAGACTGTCCCAAATTCCCACTGCAGTCAGCACTGGCAAGCACAACCACACCCTCAGTGATGAAAACATAACCCAGGTAAGTGGGAGGCTGCAGCAACGGCTTCTACAACATTTTCCTTTTCAACTGTTGTCCTCTCTACCAGAGGATGGCATCTTACGAGCAACTGATGTTCTGCAGTTTTCAACAGCATTGTCTCATTGCCATATCGTAAAGCAGTATCTGACCCCACTCCTACATTCAACAGTCAATACAAATCAATAGAAATTTCAGTGATGTTCAAAGCCAGAAGAGGACTCTTCCTTTTCTTTGGAAGTTACATAAACAATTTTACTGTACTTCCTATTTACAGGTATCATTCTGTCAGAGGAAGCGAGAGGAGGAGAGAGAATTTAAGAAACATTTCCATTTGGTAGGCCACTGGAATTTATTTAAAACCCCATAAAATTAGCACAGATTTTGTAACACATTTAAATCGTCTTTATAGTTGTTTAAAGCAAGTCTGAAGTGCAAGCATGGGAACATTTCTTCCACAAATCTGACCTCATCTTGTCCAGTAAGTGACCTAGGGGACCAGATTACAGTATTACAGCCTGGAGGTGCTTCAATCATTTTCACAACCAATGGACGAATCCTGGTTTATTCAGGGCCTTATTCACGCATCAGAAAACATTCTGGAGCATCACTTTAAATTACTTAGAAGACAAGGTCTTATCTTCGAAAAATAGGTAAGTTACCAACTCAAAAAGTTTTTTTAAAAGAGATGCCGCTTAAGACACATGGCAGATCGTAATAGCAGCCCATTATTTGTACAGCCCTAGAGTCAGAGAGATGAAATTTAAAGCTGCACATGGTCATCACACAGCAGAACTGTAGCTGACACAGGACAACCTGTCCTCCGTGGAGCAATGGAAAGCACATGTGTCCTTCCAGAACTCCACATTCAGTCACATTTTACAATGCCAAGTGCAAAAAAAGACAACCACAAACAGTTTGTTTGCTGACGAATCAGCACCAAAGCCTTGGAAAAATCTACAGATAGTGGCAAGGAATTTTTTGCTAAATAGTGTGTCTGTGGCAGAGATTAATCCAGTTCAAGGGTGATTGGAAGCAGGAAGTAATAAAGAAAGAGAGTCAGCATCAGACTCTGTAGAAAGTCTTTAACACCCAATTATCATAACTATAAACAGCAGGAAAAAAATTTAAAATTTATTGAAATCAGGCTAGCACTGCATGCATCTCATCTAAGTTTTTTATTTCTGTAAAACTCCCTAGCATATCAATCAGCTTTAAGGAATGACTTGAAATAAATATTAAATATTAAATTATTAAATAAATATTAAATAAAATTTAATATTTCTTTTGAAGTTCGTATTAAAGCCTTTTACAGCAGGAATTATTAGTTCACTGCTATTAGATCAATATTAATATTGATTTGACATAATAAAGTTAGCGAGTATCCATTACTTTACTAATTTGAAGACAGCAGAATGATGGGAAATAATATGACAAAATATCATCAATAAATACTCCGTATACATCAGATTTTGAAGTTCCACCTTCTCCTCAGGAAGAGAGCGAATCCTAAAAAAGGCAGAACTCCAATCCTAATTTCACTTGCCACTGTGGTTACAGCTGCATCAAGTGGAAAGGAATGTTCCCTTATCACCCTAAACTACACATTAGTATAAAAATTACATTAGAAGACGAGACCTGTGAAAATATGCTTGTATTATATTATACATAAAGCCGAGCCAACACCTAACAAAATGACGAACTGCAGAGTTCAGAGTATCAGCCTGAGGAAATGGCATTTACAGAGAAGGGATCCAATAGGTAAAAACATACAATGCTTTAGGACTGAAGAATAACTACAAGTGTGGGTAGGTCATTTGTGGGCTACCCAAAAACATCCAGGTGACTGAAAAGCTCCTGAGTACTTCTGTGAATCTTGCTCTAAAGGTACCATTACAAAGCACTTGCACTTCCTTAGTTCCAACCATGAAAACCAACACATAAATCCAGTTTCCAGCAAAGAAGACAACAAGCCTCTTTATTACCAATAAAATTGCTAGTAGCAAACATATACACATATTTCTAAACTATTTTCTTATTTTAAGTGCTGTAAACTAGTTAGCTTGATGGTAATTATTCAATCCTGAAATCTATTTCTGCCTTGGCTGAAAAAATAAAGCTGGAGTTAAAACAAACAAACAAACAAACCCCTTAAATCCCAGCCTTGCAATATATGTGGATTTATTTTCCATTATAGCATGTGGGGTTTACTGGTGCAAGTACCACCAGAAGAAAACACTCAAGTCTGTATTTGACTCACAGACAACTGCAGTACAGGCAGGACTAGTAGCATCAATTTAAAGTGGTCCAACAGTTTCCATGATACAGCTCATTTTAAGTTGCCTCTGCATCTGTGCCTCATATTATGGATATGGGTTAAATGCTCGCTGTGCAGATGACAGAGAAACACATTATTCTACCCTGTAGAAATGAAAATCTGCTTTCTTGTAAGTCTTATTTCAAATCATGAATTTCACAGTTTGGAGGGGATACAGTACTGCAGATGTCATTCTCTGTCCCTCTCACAAGCTCCCCCAAAATGGCCAAGTTGTGAGACAATGAAAGTAGAGCCTTGGATGCCTTAAGCCCTGCAACTCCTGCCCTCCCAGGAAGCTGCCTGCTGCCAGGGCCGGGGCACACAGATAGCAACAACCAGCAGAAAGGACTTCTGCAGCTCACCTGGCAGAAGACTGCATTCACTGTTTAGGTACCTTTGATGCCTAAATGAAGCTATAGTCTCATTTTAGTTCCACACCAAGCCTGCAAAATTTATCTTTAATAAACACTTATAAAATTCAGTCTGGACAACAACACGGGAACAAATACACAAACTTGGGATGGCCACATAAATAATTTTAGAAGTTAGTGCAGAAAGCAGGTTGTGATTCAAGACATCAAGACATCCAAACTCTCTCCTCTGCTTGCTGCATGACCTCAGACAAGTAATGTTGCTCATGCTCTTAACACTTCCGTTCCCTTACAACTTCTTCCTATGGAAGGAGGACACAAGGATAGTGAATCAGATCTCACTATTTAGGTAGATATCAAAACACATGTGAAAAGGGAACTCACATGAGAAAGTGAGAGAATCAAGGTTCTCATGGTTGAAGTCACCGGGTGAAAATTAGTCTCATTTAAAAGGGGGCTGACTGTAACATATTTGATAGCATACAGACCCCAACTTGCATAGATGTCAGAATCCCTTTGAACGACAGAAATTTTACAGCCCGACACCTTTTCCTTTGGGTAGCTGATTATTTCTTCTGACATTCACACAATTCTATTTCCCTTTTGTGCTGAGGAAGAGATACCTGTGTTTCTCCAGTCATTTATAATATTCAGATTCTGCTTTTGAACTTTCCTTTGCCCCAGTTTCTTGTCATCACTGCTTAGTTATCAGCATGGGGAAGCGAGCAAGTAGCTTTCTCTCTTCCCTCAGGCAATACCATTGCTGCGCTTTGATTTGCGTCACAAAGACAAAAAAAGTAGAACAGCTGCAGCCCTTAATTGCAGAAACCATGTATGCAAGGCGAAGCTGCAGTTTCACTATTGCTCTTTCAGCTAGAGAAATTATTAAAGGCCCAGTCCTGCTTCCCCAAAAATGTGTTTCCCTGCTTCTACACTAGAGCAGTATATAACTTTCAGACGGTGAAATACGGTAATAAATTAAAAACATCAATACTTTTAAGAAGAATAAAGGCAAGTTTCAGAAACAGACTCCTATACCAGGTACATCACCTGAGTGCTTCCCACGAGTGTGTTAAGGGAGAAAATCCATCACTGCTTGTCCCTGTTCTCCAGACCTCTCCTTGGAGAGGGTGGATGGGCACAGGCAATTTACTGCTTGCTAAGGTGCGTTACTGCAGTGGGAAGGGTCAGGTGCCTGGGTTGTTGATTAGGCGCAAGTAGCACATTTATGTTGATAAATATGAGATCTGAGTCACATCTCTTCTGGCATTTGCAGTGAGGGGAAGACCATCAGGTTCAGCAATACATCCTATTGTCCTGAGGACATCTTTCCCCAGATTTGAGACCTATTTCACACATACACATTCCTTTCTACACATCCATAGGCGCACTCCCACAATAAAACAAACAGTGGCTTTCATTACCTGGGCATGGAACTGAGGAGCTTGACTTGCCGGGAATTCCCAAACTGTGAAAGCTGGTCACCGTGATCCAGCCCTGGCCAGGAAAACAATGACTATGGCCAAACCAGTACTGATGTGGACTAGAAAATACACAAGTTTATTACCTTCAGCTTCAGCATATAATACTTCTTTCCTAATGAAACACTTTCTTGCAGATATATAGTCCCTCTGGTTCCGAATGGCTGTTTTTGATGTTTTCATGAAGTTCATCTTCTTTCATACTGTCCAAGTTACCAGATGGTCCCAGAAAGCATTTTAAGATGTAGTTTTTTTACTCTGTACAGCATTAGAAGATAACTTTAGACTGAGAAGGATCATCATCTAATGATGGTAATCTTTTTCTTCTAAAGAAAAGAGCAGTTCTGTAATGGATAATGGGCTAAAACATTAATATTCGAGGAAAAGGAGTAAGGATATCAGGGTGGGTACTCCTAATACTAAGTGTAGAAAGAGCAAAACACACTAAGTAAGAAAGGACCATCAATTAGAATCCTAAACAATGTAATGATTAATTAGATTAGGAAGAAGGTTACCAGTACCTCAAAGCAAATCACTACACAAATTCAGATGCAGAATGCTTTCAGACTGTGCACTCAAAACTGTACACCTGCAGCAGCCATGTGCTGGTGATGCAACAAGTGGATAAACCTACTCGCCAATCCAACCTCCACCAGCTGATTCAAGAACAGCAAGGAGCATGAGAAATTTTTCATTACACTGTAATCACATGCGTGTTACTGATGCTTACACAGCCCTGCTTTCATAAGGAAAAAAAGACAAAAATAAAAATATCCCAACTTAAAAGAGTGCCCTGTTCTAGTGGTATTTACACTGCTGCAGAAGCATAAGGCTTGGATTACTAATGTGGACTATTCACCACCAAATTCCCAGGAAAACACAAGCTGTAAAAGGTTGTGCTTGCTTTAGCTTCTTGATCAAAAGGTAAAACTCTTCTAGACAACTTTGCAGTTTTGTTTAAAAAATATATTTGATCCTGATGAAATTTGTCATTTTACAAAAACCACACTTACTGCCTTGGAAAAAACCAATCACCTTGAAGCACTGTTTCACTGGTTCAAAGAACAAAAAAAAAATCCCTAAGTCACTAAAACTTGGTTTTGCTGTAAATTCCATAATTATTTTCCCTACATTACGTGCTTGTACTGGGTGAATATGGTGAAGGTTCTGATCTTGACCATCATGTTCTCAGCATATCCAATCTCTCTTTTCAGGAGAGCTCAATTTTGCCATTAGTACAGGGTGCTCAGACAGGAATACAGTTTTTTCCATATTCAAGGACATTGCTTGATCATAGCAAATAGCTTTGGCTCAAAGCATAGACCATTTTTATGAGTACTCATTTTGGTGCCTCACAATCGAACTGTTTGCTGTAGGCAGTTACTATGACTTCTGCTCATGAACATGCTTTGTTCCTCAATCTCCTTCCAGAAAATAGGAAGCAGCAGCCTGACACCAGAAGGGAAAAGACAACAGAAACTTCTGTATCAGAGCTATCTTCATACATTTGCTTCCAGGTCTAGATGTACTTTTGGGCTCACAGTTGCTTATTCCAATCAAGTTTTGTCATGGGAAATTTTGACAGACATGGAGAATAACAATGTTTTTCACCTACAGTGAAATATTCCGAAAGGCAAGATGCTTGGTGGTTAATTTTCTCCTTTTGGTAAATATGCATCTAGCCTGTCCTGCTTTTGACTCAGATGATATTTGAAGTATTTTTAGAGGCAACCACTGGCTAGACCAAACATTCTCCCTTTCCTGAAATAGTAGCTCTATTTTATGGTCTCTGCAGCATTCTGGTTTTCCCTATCTCAACTGCAACTCAGTTCTGCTGCTCTGCTTGAGCAGAGCTCTTCCCCACACCTTCAGCGATGCTCCCAATTCTACACAGCCCACCTCAGCCTTTGACTATATTTCAGTGAGCAGTATCACCCAGACAATCCAGCTTCTGGTCTCATCTGGACAGAAGAGAAAACAATATGATGGTATCTCTACTCATCACAGATTTCTTGACAAAGAGATGGTCCTGGAAAAATGGACTTGTCCAACACAACCAGCAAGAAGAGATATGTAACAGGACAAGTTCATTTCTCCATGGGCAGCAAAAATCTTACACCAAGGATGGACCTGACTCTGAAGAGTGCTGGCTGAATTCCGTGTCTGTTTCAGATGAGTACCTAATGTACCTTGATTTCATTCGAGTTTAACAAAAGCATCACAGAGGAACAAGGTGTGCATGCTGGAAAGGCACCAAATGGTGACATGTTTGTACTGCTGTTTGGCTAGAACAATACAGCATTTATCAACAGTTAAACATTTACTCAAAACAGGGCTTCTGAACACTTTCTGTCACAGTGTAAATTGCTGTAATACAGCATGAAGTTCCATACAGAGGAGCATACACAATGGAAGAGGTAAAACAATTCTGCTAACTTGACCCAACCCTTTTTGCTCTGTTTCTTTATTTCTGAGCATGGGAAGAGTGGCATAGGACTTTTCCATGCTTGTCGTAAAGAAGATAATAAATTATAACAGCATCTTTTCCCATTTGATTTCACTCTGATTTAACTTAGTTAATGAGAAAAAAATAACAAAGACAGTGATACAACAGAGGAAGTAATTGACTTAGGATTTGCTAGCGCTGTGGCCTTGATCCAGTTTCAGCTTTTGTGTCTAGATGCCTAAACAGAAGGAAGAGTCAGAAAAAAATTACACAGTCCAAACAATTGTTTGTACAGCACGTATCAGTAAAGTGATGACCAAATTACGCTGCTTTTGGATGGCAAGGAAATTTGCCCCAGGGTAGCAGACTGTGACTTGCGCACCAGAAGTTTAAGGTCCTGGGATATAGAAATCCTTCTACTGCCATTTCTCAGTTTAGAAGGGCAGCAGCCTGTCCCAAGAGGGGTCATAAAGCAGCCCTGCTACACAAAATCTGACTGGCTTTCTTTTCTAGCATGCAAACTTTAAGACTGGTGTTGCTTGAACGCTGCACTGTCAGTTGAGTGATGCTGATTTTCAGGAGTGCTCCAGAAAGCACTCAAATTTAGTCTTTGCTTTACTTGAGCCAGTTCATAGAGACATATGCTGCCTTCAGAGGCAAAGGATTAGCCTAATACCCCTGAAAAAAAGGGCTGTAACTTGCATATTCCTTCTTACCACCACTGCTCCAATGTTTATACTTATGTATATATACTATACTGTTTTGTACTTATATACAAAACCAATATACATGGACAAGTCATCTTAGACTTCTCCAGGGAGAAAAATGACATGAAAAGCTCCCCCACCTCCCGAAGGGTACAAGCTGGCACTCAGACAACTGTGACTGAAGAGCTGAAGAGCTTTTCCAAATGCACTGGCTGTCCTGCCCTACCACCAGTGGTGTGTTTCTTCTTTTGTGTTGTCATCTGATGCAGACTCAAAGGAAGGAGTCCATCCACAGAACTCAAGCAGCACTGAAATGCATTTAACAGGCGCCATGGAGGCACTGAAATAATTACCTAACGTGCAAGGTCACACTGTGCTGTACTAAATCTTCCATGTATTTCAAACAGGCAATTTCTGCAGGACAAAAGCACAGGCAACATTGTTTTGCTCACCTATTATAGTGGCCTCGCCAGCAGCATCATTACAAAAACAGGATATGTGATTAGAGAGGAAAATAATCTAAATTTTTTCCTCAGGCCACAGGCTGTCCATCCCTCCACCTTCTCCCAGCAAGCATGGTGGTTTCACTTACACAGGGCTCGTGTTTCTGCCATCTGCCCACCATACTGGTGGGGAAGTCTGAAAAAGGACCGAACAAAGCAGAGCTTGTCTCTCTCCACCAGCCAAAGAGAAGCCTGAACTGGCACCCAGCAGGCAGTCTCTACATCAACAACTAGTCAGAAGTCTGTGAAGGCTAAAAACAGCAAGAGATCTGCTTTCTAAGAAATAATTTAAACAGAGTTGAGGCTATATCAAGAGCTGGAAAAGGGCCTATTGAAAGAGTGGGGGGAAGGGAGGAAAGACCCCATGAACTACATATGTGATAAAACTAAGGCAGCACAAAAATCCAGCTGACATGCAGGAACCAAAGACTTAGTCACGCCCCTTTCTGCAGAGTTCCTTGACTTACAGCTACTGTAAGAAGACTCTCCTAATTCCAGGTATTGAGTGGCTAGTGGCATCGTAAGGGAGGCTTTGTCACAGTTACATATTTTCCTGCTACAGCAGGTGGAAAGAAAAAACAGCTACTGGGAAGAAACCATAATTAAAACCCAAACATATTTGTATGAAATGAGGCAACATGGACAACAGCTCCATAAGAGGAGGACGAAGAACTCTAATATAATCAAAATCTTATCCAGAAATGGAAATTCTTTGCTGGGAACTTGGGAGAGGCACTTAGACAATTGTTATCTCCCATTCAGTTTGAGGCTGGGCAAGCAGCTAGGGATGAAAACACCAATTTCGGTCAGTCGCTCAACACTAAAAGTTGATACAGCAGTGATAACAGGTGTCTGTGTCATTAGTGTCTTTGAACAAACTAAAAGGAAATTTCCAAAACCAGACTTTATGTCAAAGAAAAACAAAAATACCACAGGACACTCCATCACTCACTCCCTCAGCCTGGAGTCTACCTTATTTTCCAGTGAGTAGGGCCATAAAACAGTAAAAGCCCTAGAACTGGATCCCACAGAACACAGCATTTCTGAATAGCTACTAACAATCTGGAGATAAGCCCTAGTTGGATGTTTAGTAAATAGCTGCTGGCATAAAAATCATACGTAACACAAACCAACCAGAATACACACGCTGATCCTACGATCTCAAGAGGATTCACAGTCTACTGAAACACACAGCTTCTTAATCAGTTATCAAAGATAGAAAAAGAAGGTGTGACTGCACACTGGAAAGACCTAATTGTTAAAAAAAAAAAAAAAGAGCAAATAAGAAGTATTAAAAGAAGCAATAAAATGGAAAAGTGAAGTGAATCTTGTAATTTTCAGATCAAAATAAATTANCAGCAAAGAGGGTTAACAAGCTGTGCTAATCAGCCTCCCCTTGGATTAAGCTACAGCTCTGATACATGGTGGGATTTGTAGGAAATCCATAGCAAGTTTAGTCTTGTAATATTTATGGGTAACAACA